>JBBMKE010318852.1:0-13510 GCA_037834125.1 Lippia alba | reverse complement strand
AAGGTGGTCCTTCTTAATGGCGTGATCACACAAACAAGCCTTATAGGAGCTAAGTTGACACTCCCACTGCCTTTAGGACTCATCGGCTTGGAGTGATTTACTAATCATGACTTATGTGATATAGGGCTTGTTTTATGAACCATTTCACCTAAATGGTAGAGTCCTAAAGTCATCAGGATTACGGGAGCTCTTATACATGCACAGTTAAAGTAAACGCAAACCCAAACAAGAGCATATAAAAAAGTGTTGCCTTAATTCGTTATTTTATTCAAAGATTCTCTGTGATTACAATAAGAAAAAGTACAAAGCGGATATTACAATCGGCTTTCTAGGGCACTATTCCTAACATATGACACTTTCCAGTGGTGGGTCTGAATTCAGGGGAATAGCTCTAGGGATTACATAAATCTTATGGGTACGAAAGCTCTTAACTGAGATTGATTTTCCCCCATAAAAGAGTGTTGACCTGTACTACGATAACAAGGCCTTGATTAGCATCTCTCATACCCATTACAGCATGATCGGACTGAACACGTGGAGATAGACCATCACTTTATTAAGGAAAAGATCGAATCGGCGATTATTAAGCTCTCATTTATTAAGTCAGAAGATCAACTGACAGATATCTTAATTCAAGCCGTGAGCAGCCATAACTTCCACAGTTCATTATCCAAATTGAACATGATCGAACCTCATAATCTAACTTGAGGGTGAGTGTTAACAATATCTTTATAAATATGGGAAATGATAGGGTTGAATCCGGGTTTTTAGTGACATGGATGTCACATGTTCACGCGGGGAGGCCCCAACAGGAAATCCGGTCCATGTCAACCTGGCAGGCCGTCGGTCGTCACATCGACCCACTACTTGATGCTCAACTCACAAGGCCTTGTCTCGACCACTCGAAGGCTAATGCGTGTTTTCAACCCACACATACCCTTCGGTCGAAGGGTTTTCCAAGCCAAGTACAGCATCGACCAGAGTCAAACAAGGACAACCGTATTAAATGCACTCCCCAAAACACCCTACAGGGTGTATTGAATGCAACCCATGCACAGTATCACGTAATGGTGCTTTCCACAGGGAGGAACATTGCTTTTCCTGTAAAGCATTGTACCTTTTTGGGCTAGGCTTCCATGTGAGAGGCCGAATCCACACCTCCAGCTAGGTGTACCGCCACACACAAAACCTTGGCTATATAGATCACCTTCCCCATCTAACATGGTAAGCCATTTCACCCACTCTCTCTGTATTTCATCTCCTCACAGTTTAGTTCACTACTTAGCTTGAGGGTTGGAGTGCCAAAACTAGTCTAACCCCCATATTTCCCCCCATTTTGATCTTGAGCTTACGTTTGTTCCTTTTGCCAATTAAAGTGTCTCAAAGTCCTTCCACCTATACAAATTCTTAAGTAATTAAGAGTTCTAATTTGATGTCCAGCAAACAGATGGATTTTGACACCATCAGGAAAGATGTGATTAAATCCTTTCCTTGCTTATCACACCACAAGGATAGTTGTCCTATTAATACATGTATTGTCTTGTAAGCTAGATAACGAGAAAGATGAATACATTAAAAAACTGCCCCAAAATCTTCCTCTTTGAAATCAAATCCATAATTTCATCCATAATTTCATTTGGAATGAAATGGAAACGAAATAAAAATAACATAATTACTTCTTTTTTATAACTTCTTTATCTCATTTATTTGTATTCGAATCGGATCGAAATTATAATTACTTGATTAACTCTGGTTATGGATTGAAAACGGTCCTAGGCAACATTAGTGATAGTTATTAAAGAAGCAATATATACATTAATTATTCTAGCCGACTCAAACCCGTAAAATGATCTTAAGATTCTACAATTCAATATAATATTAGAACATATTCTATCCTAAATTTGTTTCCCCAACCATAGATGTTTTCATCCTTGCAAACTTTAGGCTTCAAGTGACTCGTAGATCTTACGCGGCCCTGGACAGCATGAAGGGGTGTAGCAAATATCTCATATCAAAACTTTCAAAATATAGTATTCAATGCATAATAACTCAACAATTCTCCCCATGGTAAGTAACTTTTGGGATGATTTATGCAAATCTCAATAATCAACATTATAAACACTAAAATTAATTTCGTAATTCAAAATAAATTCATATTACTTCCCCATTAATGATTCTTTCCCATTTCCAACCCATTAGGAGGTCGGCAAAGAAGATTATTTTAATCTTGCAATGAACAATTCCAGTTAACGCGGAGAATATGTTTCTTTGTTTTCCTTTTTCTAGAATAAAAAGTCTAATCATGGACGAAAGTGGACATAAAATTATTATTTCATCTACTTGGATCAATGCGTGTTGTCCCACTGTCCTAATTCTTTAGCAGTTGGAGTTACTTTAAGACAGTCTAATGACAAGTTAACAAGCGGTTGAATCTCGCCCCTTCTTGCCAGTGTGGATTTCCACCATTGCGGCAAAAGATCGAACACCTTTTGAGTGCAGGAGAACTTACCAGTCATTTCTGGAGGAGAAGAAGGCCCAAATCCAATTGCCTCGTTATAGCTCAGCTGTTGTAAGTCAAAATTCTCTGATTATCTCCTGGAGATTAGTGTGTTGGTCTTTGTATATAGATCCCGGCTTCTGTTGTGTTTACACTTGTTTTCTTGATCTTTTTTGCTTGGATTATGGTGGGTTTTCGAATTTAAGCCGATGAAGATATGGGGCCTTGTTAATTTTTTAAATTGTCCGATGCCTTGATCTGTTCTGCACATGAAATTCTGGTGTTTTGTTACTGTGGTCGAGAAAGTATAAGAATCAGATTCGAGAATTTCTCATAATGTCCAGAAATTGTTTTGTTTTCAGTTAAGTGTCAGCGTCTATCCTTCTCTAACCCTCTTCTTTTTTCGACCATCTGTTGGATATTGTCTTATGTCGAGTCGAGATGAGTTGGAAATTGAGTTTAAACGATTTGAGATTCGGGTCAGGTGCATTCTAACTTATGATGCTCGGACACTTCTGAAAAATCATCTCATGTGGTAAATTTAAGGGAAAATCCGTGCTGGCGCGTGCGGGGTCTGTGTGTTGTATGTTCTAATGGTTTCTTTTACATCAGATTTCCTTCTCATGACGTGGTATTTAAAGCTAACCAAATATAGTCGGAATAATTACACTGACATACATTGAGGTTTGTCATAACTGCACTGAGTTACCGTTATCCTGAGGTTTGAAATATTACATAAACTACCACTGTCAGATCATTTGCATTCCATTGTGGATTCATCCATTTTGATGATTTTACCAGTAAACATTTTATGATCACTTTATTTTGTCGTTGCCACTTGTGGATCGATATTTGATTTTTAGTACGTGAGTATAATAGGATATGTTAGGCCTTAATCTTGAGAGGATGCCGCCAAGAGAAGTTATGTAATTTCTCAAACGCCAGAGGAAAGTTTTGTAATTACCCAGACCTCAGGGTATGTTTGTGTAATTATCCCAAGATAGTATTTTTCAGATCATTTCTCTGGATATTTTGATCTCAGAATTTCTTTTGGCGTCAAAGGAGTAACATGATGGACGTAAGCAGAAAATTAGAGACTTCCATTCCATAATTTCGATTTAATAAATCTTCTTGTGCTGACAGGGTTTTCCTTCTCCACAATCCAATAATCAAGAGACACTATGTCAAGTAACAGTGAAAAGTCCTTATTGACAGGACTATTAGACCCAGCTCAAAGCGATCAGAAGCCAGATCTTAAGAAAAGGAAAATTCGCCGATGCAGAAGCGCCCCTTTAGCCGAATTTATTCCTGGGGAAATTGATGGCTCAAACGACTTGCAATCCCCTCCACGTTCACAGTCCTTTTTAGACAACATACATCCCAGTTTCAGAAAGGTGTCCATTTACCTAATTTTCTACTTAGCCGTTGGTACAACATGCTTTTACTTTGTAAATGACCAGATCAAGGGAGAAAAAATAAATGGGGTTCTTGATTCGGTTTACTTTTGCATTGTGACAATGACAACCGTTGGATACGGAGATCTAGTGCCTAATAGTGCGGCCACAAAACTTCTTGCTTGTGCTTTTGTCTTCTCAGGAATGGCTCTAGTTGGCTTAATTATAAGCAGAGGGGCAGATTACCTCGTTGAAAAGCAGGAAATCTTGCTCGTTAAGGCAATGCATATGAGGGAGAAAATGGGGCCTACTGAAATTCTTAAGGATATAGAGACCAACAAAGTCAGATACAAGTGCTTCGTGGCGTTGGCTGTTCTTGTCGTGATGATTCTTGTTGGGACGGTGTTTTTAGCTACAGTTGAGAAATTGGAGGTTATTGATGCATTTTACTGCGTTTGCTCGACGGTAACAACTTTGGGTTACGGTGATAAGAGCTTTTCAACAAAAGGGGGACGTGTTTTCGCCATATTTTGGATTTTGACTAGTACTGTTTGTTTGGCACAGTTTTTATGCTATATTGCTGAGGTTAACACAGAGAACAGACAGAAGGAATTGGTCAAATATGTTCTTAACAAGAAAATGACTAATATAGATTTGGAGGCAGCTGATGTTGATGCAAATGGGAGTGTGGGGTTAGTTATTTATTGCCTAATTACTATTATTTTAATTTTTTCTAGGAATAATTATACCGATAGACCCTGAACTTTGACCCGATTACTCAGATTTCCCTGAGGTTTGAGAAATTATAAAAAATTCCCCTATTAAAGAATTTCCATTATATCCGGTTGAATAAATATGACGACATCATTTCTAATTCTTTTACGAAACCTTGTTTTGAACTTAACCTTATCAGCCTAATAGAATGGTTTAGGCTAAACCTTGTGGGATGATTTTGTAATTTCTCAAAGTTTGTGTAATTATCCCTTTTTCCTTACATAACTCTGATTATCTTCTTTGATGGGGTGTAACAGAGCTGCTGAATTTGTGATATACAAACTAAAAGAGATGGGAAAGATCAGCCAAGAAGAGATAGCCGTTCTGCTTGAAGAGTTCCAAAACCTCGATGTCGATCAATCTGGAACTTTGTCAACGTGTGATTTGGTGCTTGCTCAAACAGGACAGTGATCTTTGTGAGTTCTTTACACTGATAACTGATTTGTAAGAATTACAAGAATGTGTTCTGACTTTTGTGCTTCAATGAGTATGTTGGCTAAAAGATGTGCTTCTTGACTTGCTTCAAACCTCGGGCTTCATATAGTGATTTACTAGTGAAGCTGTAACTATATCTTATCTTTCACTAAAATAGGGCATCACTGTCGATTAACGTAATATACTAATATACCAATATATTAGAACCAAAAACAAAAAAGTAATATACTAATATTACATGTTTATTAATTATATTATACCTGGGTTGATAGCTTGTAATTTTCAGGGGGAACAGCCTTAAATTTTAGTATACGGGCCTCTAGCCCATTTGCAGTATACCCAGTGGAGCTAGAAAGAAATGTTGTTAGTGGGTAGAGTTAGGTTTTTTTTACGAAACCAAAGAGTTAGGTTTGTGACCTATGATGCTAGGCTACGGATATAATGATACGAATACGACGCGATACGAATTTTTTTGGATACTTAAAAAGTATCCGACATGATATAATATGACGAAATGATAATTTTCAGAAGTATTCGTCCATTAAAGGCATTTATGAGTTATGACTGTCACCGGAGTGTATTTGGATCCCATACTCCTATTTCAATACGACTTAAAAATGTTTGATTAGTTCAATGGATCGCATTCAATTTTTTTATATTTCAAAATAAATTGATTGAAAATGAAATTTTAATGTGACTTTTCATGATATTTTGTCAAATTAATTATTATACATGCAAAGATGATTAAAACAAAGAAGATATATATTTGTGCTCAAGTTTTATTTTTATTTACTTTTAATTTCTTCATGGATAACCGAATCAGATCTCTCAATAAATCAAATCCGATCCGACTTCATTCTGGATTTCATATTGATGGATGCACGTCCGGATCCGAAACCAACTCGTTGATAACTACATACACATCCGGATACAATAATTATATATGCACTCAGAATCTTTTCCAGATGAGGTCCATTATCATTTTAAAAATTCAAATTCAAATAAAGAATCGTCCAATGAATTTATATGAAACAGAAGCGTTAAAATTGTAAGCTAAACTTTCAAATTTTTGATTTATCTGTCTTTGAAGTCCATATGTTTGGTATTATTCGGACCGTATTTGCAAACATTTCTCTTCGTGTATTTATAATCAGATTTACAACCTTCTTATTAGAAAATTCCATTAAAAAGGGCTTTTTATTTATTGTTTGATTCAAGCCTAATTTATAGAATATAGAAAAAAATTACTCCAATATATTTCGCAATTTATTAGCATTTCTATTTTTATTTTTTTTTAAAGTACCATTTTAAAATTAGGGGAAATTACAAAAAAATCCCCAAATGTGGACTCAATTTTTACTTTACTCCCCAGGTCAAAATTTTTTACAGTTCACTCCCCAATTGAGTTTCAAATTTTCATTTTACTCCTCAATCTGGGCAGCATATACGCAATATCACGATTTAGATATGCAATCTCATAGTTTTTATAAGCAAATCCCCAGTTTTGATACGGTATCAAAATTGGAGATTTGCGTATAAAAACCGTGAGATTGCGTATCTAAATCATGATATTGCGTATATGCTGCCCATATTGGGAAGTAAAATGAAAATTTGAAACTCAATTGGGGAGTGAACTGAAAAAATTTTTGACCTGAGGAGTAAAATAAATTTTTTTCAACATTTGGAAAGTTTTTTGAAATTGCTCTTCATTATATCTCTCTCTATATAATTTTTAATTTGTAATCGGTTTGCGATTTAGCTTCTTCACGTGTACGTTCAAGTACAAGCACTTGCCAAGAATATTTCTTTTATCTTTTTCTTTTTATAAAAAAGAAAATTGAAATAAAATACTTTTTAACAATATCAGGACCAACAACAGCGGTTACTTGCTGGTAGGCTTTACACCTTTGAACTGATAATTTATGGATTTGAATCACATCAAGGTGTGTGCGCGTGCGTGTATGGTTAAAAAAAAATCAATTTGATAATGAAAATTTAGCATAATATAAAGGGGTTTAATTACATCTAACCCAATTTAAATGGGATACCACATATCTAGATATAATTATAGTTATTTCCTACTAAAAAATTTAATTACACATAAATCTACTAATAATGCATTGATTACATATAACTCTCATATAACATATATTAATTAAGTGAAAAAATGGATATATTTGTAAGGTAGTATGATTAAAATTTTTAAGAGGGGTGCAAGTGTAATTATATTTAAGAGTGGGCACCACTTATAATTATTATATTTAATTTGAGAGTTAAATGTAATCTAAAATAAAATAAGGCCTCATTAATATTTCTCAATTTGTATATTAAGAAGTTGTGACCGAGTAATTGTATTACATCAGGGGTTTTTCAACTAGTTTTGAATTATTTTTCCAATATCACTAATTTATTTATTAATTACTTAGATTTTTGTGAGTTGTATACACCTAATATATGAATATTTCTGAATATCGAACAGTTGGAATTAGTTAAATATCCACTTTAGATGAACAAAATCAGCCGGATTACAGAATAAAAACAGTTTTGTTAGTACTAACCGTAATAATTGTAAAATATTAATTATCTAAAGTTGTCCGTGCCAAGTCCAAAAATAGATTGTAGGAGGGTGAGAAAATATTAAATATAGCATAAATTATGTTACTAAATCAACTATTATGGTGTCTCAAAGTTGTTAGGTTGGAGACCTGGTGTGTTTTTGACTTTTATTTTAAGTTCCAATCAATTTGCAGGAAGATAGGACAACAATAAACTGTAATAACACAGAAAAATGAAAAGTATTAGAATGTCGGGAATCAATAACGATCTTTAAAAAAAAAAAAGAAAAGGAAGAAGTAATGTTTGAACATAATAATAAATGTGTTTATCTAATTAAATAAATATTCTTGATATTTATAATAGAACATACAATACAGAGAAATTGAAGTGTGTAATTGATTTTTGATGTTTATGATTTACATGTGACTAGTGATTTTTTTGGATCTAATTGGAATGGGATAAGCTTGTTTTTTTGCCCTTTTTAGCAAGATTGAGTATTTTGAATATTAGATGCTTTCGAGAAATTGATGAATAGGTTGCAAGTGTGACAATCATTCGTTCCCAAAGCTATAGACTAATAACAGAATGATTTCAACTTAGAACGGAGTACTGTTTTTCGATTAATTATTAGAGTCAAAATCTATGTAAACAATAAAAAAAATATTATGCGAAGATATCATACCATTCCAAGTTAAAATATACCTTAGATAATAAAAATGTATTTCTTATTAATAATAAGACATATAATGCGTTTATTAATAAATCCATGTTCGTAGTTTATATGAACTTTATGCAAAACCGTGTAGATTTTGGAACTATATATCGGTATTTGTTAACTCTATTCTTCCCAGCACTTTTTTTTCTTTTCCCTAGAGTAAGTAGGTATATTCAAAACCACATTTAAACCATGCATGTGCAATGTAGTTTGTGCTACATATAATATGTAGCATGGAGTCGTACTGTCGTACATAATTTATCGTATGATATCTTAATTTTAGAAATACTTTTAATATAACATTCATGGATAGATACAATGAAGGGAGACGAATAATGTGACACAACACAAATACGAAAATACAAATTTTTTCTTAAATTTTGCACATAAAGAATATGAATTATAATGACTGACATGATACGATATATATGATACATAAAAAAAAATATCTATATCAGGTAGGTAGCAATAATATTTAATTGTTCGTAATTTCTTAGCTATTGTGAAGTGACCTTCCTAATTTTAGTATTTTAGTTCTGTCACTAATAACTTATATTGAATTATTTATTATCATACACTAATATTTTTTAAAATATTATTTTGTAATATTATATTAAATCGGACACTCATGCCACCACCTCATAACCCGTTAATTTTAAATATAAAGTCAGTCTTTTTCGCATTAGCAAGTGTCCTTATGGTTAATTTGAATCATATATTTATATTATCAAAACAGCCTTAAATTCCCAAACTCAGACGAAAACAAATTATCTAAATGTAAAAATTAGGCACGTGAACAACAAATTGAAAGAGATTTTATTTATAATATTTTGAGGCCATACCATCAATCAATGTGAAAATGACAGATAAAATTCCCCAGGTGAGGACTGATTTCATTTATTATATCTTATCGTAATTTATATATACAAAGACAACGTAAATGACGACAACAATTTAAATCGATTTTATTACAATTTATATGATTTCTTCATTTTTTATTTTTTGGTGTGTATAACTATACAGGATTAGTTGTAATTAACCAAAATTTGACATTTTTAATTTATTACACTTGGATCCGTTGTAGTAATTGTTAAGTAACTTTTTTTTATCAATTGTAAAAAATGTTTTTTAAAGTAAAAATTACACTAAGTTTGAATTACTCTGATTATTTTGGGGTATATGTCTCAAAAAAGAAAACCAAAATTTTTTACAGTAAACTCATTTTCCAGTTAAACATAACGTTACATTTTATATTTTAAATTTGTAACAAAAAGCGATTTAAATTATTTTTAGTCGACCATATTAAAACCCATTAGCTAGACATCCCTAGATGATCGAAAAGAAAGGGCATCTTATTTGAAAACCAACGTAGGTTTATCCATGAAAAACGAGGCTATGTTTTGCATTGTACAATAAGGACACAATACTATATATATATATAATTTTTTTGCTGTAGACGCATAAGCTGCTCTCCCGAACCCTAACCCTACCTATGTCGAGGCCGTCCGCTGCGGCAGATGATACACCGGCCGGCGATGGTCACAAGCGAACTTATGCTGCGGCAACGTCGACGGCTAAACAGCCGGTCATCCCACGGATGGGAAAACTCCATGTATTCAAGAAAAATCCTGAGAGAAAATCTTTTGGCATCGTATCAGAAAGAAACGGCATACCACATATACAACTTTCTGATGAGGAGATTGATGAACTATCCAAACCGTTTAGGTTTGCGTTAATCGGAAAGTTCTCGCATGGCTATCCTACGATGGCAAGGCTCCATGAACTCTTCATGGAATTGGAACTAAAGGGGGAGTTTAAGATAGGGGTAATGAATGTTAAGCACGTCTTGATACGATTGAGTTGCGAAGAAGACTTCTCCAAAATCTGGTTGAGGCGGATCTTAAATTTCGATGGATTCCCGATGCGTGTTCTTAAGTGGATAAAACTTCCTTCATTGAAAACCCAATTTTTTAATCCAGACATACTTCAAGATATTGTCCGGTAAATAGGTGAGCCACTGTGATATGATGATGGAACGTTTGATTGTAATCGGTTAGATTATGCACGTGCATGTGTGGAGCTTGATCTTTTAAAGCCTCCGCTGAGTCAACCTGTAATCTACGAACGCCTTCCGGCATATTGCAGGAGATGTTCAAGGTTGGGTCACGATAAAAAGGATTGCCAAGATACTACTGGTTTAGACATCCAAGAGGAGCAAGGGGATTTAAGATTGACCATTCAAGAAAAACGTGAAGCTATAGCAAAACAGAACAAGGCTGAACAAAATGCGGTAAATACTGAAGAGAAAGAGAACAATCAGGCAGAAGATGGAGAACACCCGACACAAAAGCCGGAGGATCCTAAAGGAAAATGGAAGACTTGGAAGATCAAAACCAAAGAAAAACTGCCAGAAAGCGAGGAACCAGCAGGCACCTCGACTAACACGATAATCACAGAGATAGCTAAGACAACATCAGAAGCTGAACAGGAAAGCGATCACACAGGGGACCAACGATCTGATGACGAGGAAGAACACAAAAGCTCAGACACTTGATAGCCCGAGGACGATGAGACTACACATGGAAGAAGTGAATCGGAAAATGAAACCAGCCGCATGGATGAGGATAACATAAATGACAGCAAATAGCTTGCACTTCACAAAGCAGCACTGTCAGATGGAGAAGTGAATGCTGAGGACGGCTTTACACCCGAGGTTAAAAAAAGGGGGCGAGGAAGACCCCCGAAATCAACTACTTTGGCCTTTAAAGGAACGACTTCGTCATTGGCTAATAAACAGATGTCATCATGATAAATCACGACCTCATTTGGAATATTCGAGGGATGGGCAAACCTGATCACCTCCGGACCCTCAAGAACTACTGCAAAAAGAATAAGTTTAAATTTGTTGCGATACTGGAACCTATGATTGCTTTTGATAGTTTTAATCTCTGTCGCAAATTTAATTTTAATAATGTTATCAATAACTGCTCTAATCATATCTGGTTTTTTTGGTGCGAGGATTTGGACGTTGAAGTTCTCCACGACGACAGACAGTTCCTACATCTTCAGGTTAGTTGGAAATTGCTAAATAAATCTTGCCTCATCACGATAGTGTATGCATGTTGTAATACTGTTGCTAGGAGAAACATTTGGGAATTTTGTGAAAAATCAGCAAACTAGTGGAGTACCTTGGATGATTGGGGGTGATTTTAATACATTAGTATCTATTAATGAAACTAAGGATGCCTTGGACAATGATCTCTAGTCAATGAGAGAATTTGGTGAGTTTATTAACGAATGTGGCCTTATGGAACCACCGGTTGAAGGAGCTCCGTTTACTTGGACAAATAAGGGGGTTTGGAAGCGTCTTGACAGAATCATGGTGATCGAAGATTGGTGCGGCATCTTCCCACAAACAAATGTCAAACATCTATCGAGGGGTACATCCGATCACTGCCCATTGTTTTTTAAGATGAATGACAGCATACCGAATCATCCGGTGTCTTTCCGCTTTCAAGAAATGTGGTTAAGGCACCATGACCTCTGGCCCACGGTTATAGAAAACTGGCGCCAACCTATAGAGAGTACAAGGCTTCGAAAACTGGCAGACAAGTTGAAGTGTCTTAAACTGCACTTGAAAGGGTGGAATAAAAATGTTTTTGGAAATGTATTTAACAAAGTCAAGGAGGCTAAACATGCAGAGTTACAGGCTGAAAACTTATTTGACAACGACCCAAATGAAGCTAACCTCTCTAGTTGGAATGAAAAGATAACACTGCGAAAAAGAGCTCTTGCTATGGAGGAAGACTTCTGGAGACAGAAATCATCTTGTAGGTGGCTAGGCGAAGGGGAACGCAACATAAAGTACTCCTATTCATTGGTGAAAAAAAGAAAGTTTAGAGGGAGAATTTGCTTAAACAAAGAAGGGACTACCGAGGTCACTGATCAAGGCCTCATTAGGGAATCCGCTAGAAATCACTTTCAAACTCTTCTCACAACTACAGAGTTAGACAACAGCGAGGAGGAAGACTTCAACCAAATCCAACAAATGCTCACTCAAGAGGACACTGCTGACCTCGACAAAGTGCCAACCAGGGAGAAAATCCAAAAAACGGTATTTGATCTGAATCCTAGTAGTGCACTCGGGGCTGACAGTTTTAGTGCTATCTTTTATCAAAAGTTCTGGAATAATATTGAGAGAGATATGGTCAAAGCAGTAATGGAATTTTTCAATGGGAAAACGCTTCCGATGGCTTTTATTGCTAAAACATTAGTGCTTATCCCAAAGAAAGAAAATCCAATGCATTGGAATGATTTTCGGCCAATAAGTCTATGCAACGTCTCGAATAAAATCATCACCAAAATTCATAACACAAGAATAGCAGGGATGCTGCCGAAAATCATAGCCAACAACCAAAGTGGTTTTGTGCACGGTAGGGTGATCAGTGATAATATCTTGATGGCCCAGGAGATGGCCTATTTGCTCGATAACAAAAGTAGAGTGAAAAATGTTATCCTTAAGCTCGATATGGAGAAAGCATATGATCGGCTTGATTGAGGATTCCTCTCTCGTATGCTTCTAGCAAAGGGTTTCTCTCAGAAATGGGTAAATTGGATACGTAACTAAATTTCGAGCTGTTGGTTCTCTGTTGTAATTAATGGCGAAGCAGCAAAAAATTTCAAGTCTTCTCGAGGCCTTTGCCAAGGCGACCCTGTAACACTCGGAACAAATGGTGTCACAACCCCCTCACCATGAGCTCGATTCACCCATGAAATGGAAGGTCCATACATGAACCAAGCTCACAGCGAACAGAGACTCACTCACGCGCTATGCCAGGTGGGAACTAAAATTAAAAACCAAAACAAACACAAGTAAACAAATGCTCAGGTGCGGAAACATGCCAACAATCAATCAATCAATCAATCAAATAAACACAATTACAACGGGTTAAACTAGCATAAATCCCTAGTCCCGAAATATAACAATAAATCCCAACATTCATACACGTAACATTCTTACATTCATACGATTAAGCATGATTCAAAATTTTAATGGATGCGAGACGACCCAACTCTAAATGTAGACTCGACACAACAAATCCCGCCTAGCACTCCAAACCTGCAAAGCTGAAAAACAAA
>JBBMKE010318525.1:0-13514 GCA_037834125.1 Lippia alba | reverse complement strand
CCCTATGTGCTCGTTTTCAAGTCTGCATGCGATTATCCTATTATATTTATATAATAGATACGTGTTTGTATATGATATGAGTATAGCTTTTTCATATGAGAAAAGTTTTGAACTATATGTACGAGCGTATGTAAGCTTGAAATGTTTTGTAACGAGGCTATGCTCCAAATAGTGTGTCTTCGCGTCAGCTTTGGATTTGGATGACACGAAAAGGTACGTTATAGCATATGCTAAGTTGCAAAGTAAGGTATGCTCAATCAGGTACGTAAGTTACGTTTTGTTAAGTTATGATAAGTATAATAAGTGAGGTATGCCCTGCAATATGGGAATATGATAAGATATGGATTTGTTGGGCCCAGAGAATTGTGGGTAAAGACACCCGGAACGGCAAGGGCCGTCGGGATAAGCCTATGCATGATTCCCATTCGTAGTACCATACACGATTCTAGAAGGTTGATGAGGCGTGATGCTCCGAGTACGTTATGGGTTAGCTACCCCTCGTACATACGTATGTAGGTGGAGAGGGTTTGATTCCCGACCATCATGGTGTTGGGATTTGATTGCTTTATGTTATGTTCAGTTTTTGATACGTACGTTAAGATATTTAAGTAGGTTGGAAACCCGTCCTCGCCAGGTATAAGCTAAGTTATGATATGTTGATTATGAAACGGGATAGGATCTTTCTTTAAGTCTTAATATGTTATGTTTTGAATGCGACAAGTTTTAGTATATGTTTGATTTGAGTATGATAAGAATAAGTATAAGTATGAATTTGAGTTTGGTTTGAAAAATGGTTTTGGTTTGCAAAACCCTAATCCCAGTTCATAATCTTTCTTTTGATACGTGCTCTGCTCCCTATTACGTATAGTGTGAGTGTGTTCAGCCCCCTCGCTCAGTCAAGTCGTTGGACTGACCCCTCTCATTTTTCCCCTTCAGTTTCAGGTGCTGGTCTTGGTTCGAGCTAGGCGGTTTCGAGTTGAGTCGTTTGTTCAGTCTGAGTCAGTTTATGTCTTTGGAATTCTATTTTTGTATTTCAGTCCTTTGAATTCATTTGTGTTGTAAATTGTATAATTTATGTTCGGTTAATTGTCTCATCGGCATTCTTAAGTGTTTAATTTGCCCTTGTCGGGCTTTGTCTTTACGTTTCAAAAGAGGCCTGTGAGCCCAAGTATGCATGTGATTCGAATGTTTAAATTCTTGCCGACCCGTGGCCATTGCATGTGGGTGTGCCATGGTGTGATTTGACATGTTACTAAATCGGGACATGTTAGGACAGGTGGTTGGAATAGATGAACCCGTACTGTTGATTGATTTGATATGCTTGATGGTTTGTATAATTTTGAAAGTTTGTGTTTTTGCAACGCTTCCGCATACATGTTCTGCATATTTTATTGTACAGGGTTTAGGTATCGCCTAGCCTAGCTTTGGATTTTTGTTTGTCACCCGTTCGCTTTGACTTGGTGCGTGTGCGAACTTCTCATTTTGTACACGTGTTGGGTCCTAGTGCGGGTGGTGCCTTTCATTTGAGGTGCTACATTATGGGCCCATCGTACCATGCCGAGCGGGACCACGGGAGAAACGCCTTTCAACTTAATCTACGGAGCGGAGACCGTCATCTCGGCGGAGGTTGGTGTGCCATCACCAAGAATAGAGGCTTATGATGAAGAACACAATGATCTCCTAAGAAGGGAAAGCTTGGACACCATCGACGAGGCGAGAGACCAGGCCTTGGTCCGGATGGCAAGATACAAGAGTCGCATGGCTACTGTTTACAATAGGAGGGTACGCGCTCGCAATTTTCAGGTGGGGGATTTGGTGCTTAGGCGAGCGGACGCGTTGAAGCCTGTGGGAAAGCTCGAGCCTAGCTGGGAAGGATCATATAAAGTGGTAAAAGTCATAGGAAGAGACGCCTATGAGTTGGAGGACGCTGGTGGAAGTAGGCTTCCCGACCATGGAACACCGGAAGCCTGAAAAGATTCTACACCTAATGCCACGTCAACTAGTAGCAGGATAAAAAGAAATCTGCTCCTGCTAAACGGCAAGTCACGTGAGAGAACCGAGGGGTGCCATCAAGGACCAGAGAAGTTGTTCCCCCTATGTACATACCGGCATCTGATAATCATGCATAGCTAGTCGACACCTGTAGATAAGGTGGCTCGAGCACATCCAACGAAGGAACCAGAAACTACTGGTGAGCAGGTCAGGTGAGACAGGAAACATACTTCGAGCAGGTTCCAGAGAGGATCTGACAGCTGCTGATGGCAGGCTTAACTACGCAGGCGGGGATGTCTTGCGCAGGTTTCAGAATGGATAAAACACCTGCTGATAGCAGGCCCTGTTGTGCAAACATATTACATCATGTAGATGAAGTCATCCGCGCACGTCCAGGAGAGGACCCAACACGGAAAATAAAATTGTAAAGTAGGAATCACGATCTGTTAAGGCGTGATACCTTCGAATGGTAGGGTTGATTCCCAAAAAAACCCGGGCGGAAGAGGCACACAAATAAGTCCTCTTGGGAAGGCGCGTTGATTATGCAAAAGCCTTGGGAAGGAGTTAGCCAATCACTCATTGGAGCTCTTGCTCCCCCTGCTTCCCCGACGGGGCTGGCCACCTCGTCGCGGTGTGGCAGTTATACCCGAAGAGCCAGAGTGATTGCTCTCGTGCGAATAAGATCCCGCTACGATTCAAAGATTCTAAATATTGACTTGGAAGGATGATTTCCTAAAGTGATAGTCTTTATTACGTAGTCAGGACGTCATGGAAAGAAATGAAAATCCCCCACACTCAGAAACATTCGAAAAAAGGTACGCCGACAATAAACATTGAATAAGCATTCCTTCATATTACTATCCAATTACTCTAGAATATGCAAAGTAAGAAGCAAAAAGAGTGCCTCTCCAAAGACAGGGCCAAGGCCAAGGCCTCAAGGCAGTTGTTGTTAAAATACTGAAAGCAAAGACTAAACTAACATCCCAGACAATGGTTCAAAGCAAAAGCAACTAAATGGATAAAATAAAGGAATGACATGAAGCAGCCCTAAACTTAGACTTGCTGCTCCTCCTCAGCTGCAGTTGGCAGCGTAACCTGCTCATCGACACCTGCTATGAGAGAAGGTTCCATCCCAATGACAGGGGGACCTGCTGGAAGGGAACCTGCCGGAAGGGAGCCCGCTGCCTGAGATTGACCTGCGCCCGTACTACCTTGCTCGTCTAAGAGCGCAGTATCCAATAGTTCCTCCACAGTTGCGGGGTGCTCGGAGGTAGGATCACCTCCAGAATGATGGGCTGACTATGGGAGCTCCCTTCTCCATCACCTCTTAGTAGGTTACCATCCATTGGGAACTGATCAAAGTTGATCAGGTCTATACAAAAGCAAATCAAAACCAGGTTCAAAAGCAAAGCGAAAAACAGGTACGAAAAAGGAGCAAAAACAGGTACGAAAAACAAAAACAGGTACGAAAAGGGAGCAGAAGTAGGCCTAAAGACAAGTCAAAGGAAGATTCATAAGCAGGATACCTGGAAGAGTGGCGATAAAAGCATCAAGGGCGCGAGCAAGGGCTGCAGAATGATTGAGGAAAAGCTGATGCATAGCTGCCACAAATACTCCAGAGGTGGCCAACTGCTCGCAGCAGGCTCGGAAACCCTGATCAAATGCATCAGAGAAGATGCCATGAAGGTACTCGCAAGCTGCCTCTATCATATCGTGACTAAACTCAGAAGATCTAAAGTAAGCCAGCTTGCGCGATTTCCAAACGGTGTCAGCAAATCTTTGGCCTTCCAAAGAGTGAGGAAACTCAAGAAGGGCTTTTGATTGAGCCTGCTCTAACTTGCCGGGAAGCCCTTCTAAATGCTCCCGCAGCTCTTTTTCCAGCTGAGAAACCTGCTGCTTCGTTAACACCATTTGTTGCTCGGCAGCTAGGGCCCGAGTGTTCATCCGCTCCTAGGACTTCTTCAATTCATGATAAGCAGCTTGCAATTTTTCCCATTTTGTCTCTATAGCAGTCAGATCTTCGCGCTCAGCAGGTGAGAGGGAATGTGCTTGATTGAGCCAATGCACAACCAACATGCTAGCCTGCCACAAAAGAAAAGAAGGAAGTGTCAAGTTCAACCTAAGGAGCCGGGGAAAGAAATGCAAATACAAATCAGTGTGTAGGGTACCTGTGCCATGTGTAAGGCGACCTTTTGGACAGGCTCTCGCGAGGAATGCGATCCATGTAGAGACGGTCTGATATCGGAGGCAGGCCCTTGAGAAGCTCTAGTCCAACATTTTTCTCTAGATCCTTACTCCCAAAGCTGGTAAAGACGGAGAAGAGTAATGAACATCCCATTGGGGCACATGTTGATATATAGTGTCCATACTAGTAGGTCTCGGTAGAGGGGGAGGAGGCAATGTCACTGGAATTGGGTCGTCAGCCTGCTGCGCGGAAGCAGCCCCCCTATGCCGTTTCTTGGAACCTGCTGGTTCGCCCACCACAGAGCACTTTCCTGCTGCTTTATCTGAAACCTGCTCATAGGAGGAGTCGACAACCTACTTATCCTTCCCCTACCAACCTGCTCATAGGAGGTATCGGCAACCTGCCTATCCTTCCCCTTACCAACCTGCTCATAGGAGGTCTCGGCAACCTGCTTATCATTCCTCTATAAAGGCGGACATGAAGGCAAAGCCGCTGGGAAAAAGTTGTCCCAAACTCACATGTAGATCTCGGGAGATGGAGCTGAAGAAAGGGTGGATAGGAAAGCGAAGGCCGTATGCTAACTAGGCCTCATAAAAGCACAAGAAGCCATCCGGAGGATCATTGGGACGATCGGTAGGAGCAGGAGCCCGCAAGGCCCATTCTTGAGGAATACAAAAATCTGCCCGAATCTGTAGCAAGGCATCTGAGGTGATCGTGGAGTTGTGGTGGCGATATTGCATGTGTTCAGGCCCTTCTTCTTCAACATCCGAAGCAGATTCTTCGGTGACAAGTGTGACCGCGGCCTACTCCTCAGGAACCTCCCCTGCTAGGGAGTCAACAACCTGCTCAGAATGATCCAATGTAGGTTCTGCTATAGAGTCAGGAACCTGATCATCAGTTCCCACCTTATCGGGAACAACCAATACAACCTCCTCTGTCAATGAAACCTGCTCAGCAACTTCCGGCTCAATGGGCATATCATAAGTTTCTTGTAATTTAGAAGTCACAACCTGATCATCAACTAGGTTCCCCTCCGGATCCAGCTCTTCGGTGGGAGTATAGGAACCCGCTGATAAAGGAAGAGTCCCTTCAGGCTGATCTAAGGCCATAACAACACCTGAAAAAAGAGGAAAAAAAGTAAAAAAAAGGCTACGATGAGTGGCAAAAACCCTTACTGAAAAAAAGAAAAAAAAAAGGGAGGAGTAATGAAGGGTCAGTACACGCCGGAGAAGAGAGGGTCGTGAGGCCGGCCCGACGGTGGTATTCGTCGGTGACCCAAGACCAACGAATGAGAAGTCAAAGAAAGGGACTCACCGTGAAGGCGCTGAACTCTAGAATGAAATCCACCCCCTTCTCTCTCTCGTGGGTAGCACTTGAGGTTTTTAGAAAATAGGTTTAATTTTGGTAAAATAACTTCTTACCCTTAACTGACTCTTCACATACCCAGGTTTGAAATTTACTTACCTCATTTCTGGAAATTTGATGCTCCTTTTGCTGCTCTTTTGCCGGAGAATTAATTGCAGTCCAGATGATATGATTATTGTTCTTATATAGATGTGTTGTTTATGATAATTTCAATTAAATGGGAGTCTTGGAATATCGACATGATAATACTAAAATCCTTGGAAGAGATAAGTTGTGATTTTCAGGTTATATTTTAAAGATTTTGTGTTACCGGCAAAGATTTCATGTTGTCGGAGGGGGAGAGTCCTGGAAATGTGATGAATACAAATCCTCGTAAACGCGGGAACCTGCACAACTCGCGCGGGAGCAGGTTAGGTGTATGGAAGGTGTCACAGTGAGTAGCCCGTATACGAGGTAAGAACCTGCCAAACAGGTGAGGAGGCTGAGCGACACTTGCTAATGCATGTCAGGAAAGGGAAGAAACCTGCTAGAAACGGAAGCGAGGAGGTCAAGAAGGAGATCGAGAGCACATCGGAACGGCTAAATCTTAAAGAGAAGGCCCGACAACCTCCTATTCAACTACGGGGATTGTACTCTTTTTTACTCCTAAGGGGTTTTTCCCACGTGGTTTTCCCTTACGAGGTTTTTAACGAGGCAATTATGTCGTACAAAGACCAGGGGCAATTTAAGGACGTATTGCTTGGACCACATAAAGAAATCTCGAATTCTTACTACCGTACCCGAACAAGTTTAACTACGAGAGTAGAGGGAGTGATGATGCTAAGGGAAATAATTCCTTTCTATGGCCCAAGCGAGAAGCCCAATAAAGTTGATGAATGACCCAAAGAGAAGGTCCAAAAGCAAGTTCCCTACGGTGGGATACCTGGTCCCGCAGCCCAGCAAGTAAGCCCATACCTTGGAGCAGGTCCGCTAGAGCCTTAGCAGGCCCGCCAAGAAGCCCTAGCAGCCTTTCAAAATATGAGGGGCCGCCCAGCAGCTGAGGTAGCTCAGGAGAAACCTACTCTCACGTGAGGGGGAAGAGGTATCAATTAGGGTTGGAGGCTTAGGAGGTATAAAAGGAGGTTTCAACAGCTTAGCAGCCCACAATCACAAGACGATACTTGCTCTCTTCTCTTCATTCTCATTGTTTCAAAATGTTCCTAGCATTCAACAATCATTGATATATCAACATACTTGTACTCTCAAGAAAGATTATCGCATCAATACAAGATTACACCTGCTCTCGCCATATTTTATCATCTTATATTATCATTGCTATTACTATTTTGCTATTACTTCTTTTATTGCTTAATCGTTCTTACTCATTTGAATCCTTTCATTTATAAATTCTAATGGTGTAGAAATCATTCACATCACCCATAATTATACTGTGAAGGGTTAAACTCATTTGCATCACCGATCCGAACAATAAAAATATAGCAGATCTTTGATGGGTTTATTGTCAACAATTCTAATGAAAATCTTCAAATGACATGCACAAAATGCAGGGGAGGGAGACTCAATCCAAACTCTTGTTTTGACCCTTTTTGGGAGTTGTTTTTTCAAATCTAAATGAGATGACATTGATACTAATTAGTCATGTTAAGGTTCCAACAATTAGGAAAAAAAAAAAGGAAGACGGTGCCATATATGAGAAAGACGAGATAAGTTTATACCTTGTTTTGTTGATTTAGAGCCGTTCAAGATTTTAAAGTATTGTGAAAAGACTAAAGAGACAAGTTTAATAACAAGTGCATTTGTTCTCAACCACCTACTTAGAATTATTGGCATTCAATTATTATGATATGTGATTCATATTGAAAATCTTCAAAACGAAAACTAAATGTCTAATGAACAAATTTCGTATTCACCTTCAATATATAAATTCTGATCAAAATTATTAATATAATATTTTTTTTTGTGGTCACTAAAGAACAGCTGCAACAGGCAGCAGACCACACCAGAAGCTAAATTACAATTCCCACAGGGGGAGCATCCCAAACCATAACCCCATTCTCAATAGAGTGGCCAAGGCGAGCAACAACATCCGCTATATCGTTACTTTCCCACGGGATATGTCGAATCGTGGACTCCCAAGGCTTGTGCAGCAACGTCCGACAATCTTCGATGATGTCTTTCATGGGGTGGTCTACGATGTCGTTCGTTGTGATACACTCCATCACGTTCTTAGAATCCATCTCTATTTCAATACGGGGGAATCTGCGTTCCCCTGGCAGCTTAAGTCCTTCCCGTAAACCAAGAAGTTCCGCCGCATCAATTCCTCCTTCCCCAACCGTCATCGCGTAACCCATAATCCATTCCCCTTTATCATTCCGGATTACCCCACCTACAGCTCCGGACTTGGTGCTTCGAAAGAAACTCCCATCAGAGTTGAGCTTTACCCAGCCCGGAGATGGAGCGAGCCACCATTGGAATCTATGCAACTGATTGTTTTTTAGAGGCTTGAAGCCCATATTTCTCCAATCCGAGATTAAACTCCGTATATTGCCTATAGTAATCTCGATTGGTTCAACACTACTTTGATAAACTAATTTATTCCTGGACTTCCATATGTTCCAAATCCCCGCCACAAATATTACCCACCAAGGGCAGTTCTGTTCCATCGTTGAGCTGAAGTTATGATTGAGCAACACTTCAATCCATCTGTCCCCATAAATACCATTAAATATTCTCCAACCTGAAGGGCTAAGAATTCTTGTCCAAATCCGCTGGGCATCTCTGCAGCCACGCAGCAGATGTTCAATATCCTCGCGTTGGTTCCGGCATCTCGGACAGCTATCATCAACCCCAAAATTCATGTCATGCATTAAAGCCTTCGTAAGAAGACTATTATATCCTGTCAACCAAAGGAAAAACTTCAATTTCTGAGGACATTTGAGCACTCAAATCCAGCGCCAATTCCTGCCATTATTCTCCGTATACGATAACAGAAAATGATACGCTGATTTGGAAGAGAACTTTCCATTAGTTGTTCCACCCCAGACACGTTTATCTTTTGATCTGTCAATGGCCAACGGTATCTTCATAATTTCCAGCATTAACTTCAGGGGAATCGTAGTCTGGAGGGCATCCAAATTCCAGCCTTCATCGCTGATGGTATCACTCACTATACGCCCCCCATCAGTGTCATGAACGTGACCCGCCAATATTCCCAGCAAAGGACCTCGTGACAGCCACTTATCATCCAAAAGAGACACCGTATTTCCCTTTCCAACCCGCCATTTAATCATCGGATCCATCATATGCACACTCTGAACTATCCATTTCCATTGCTGTGAGGCAGTTTGATTTGGGATATGAGACATGATATCTTCTTGTTTGAGATATTTATCCTGAAAGATACGGTTCCAAACCGTGTCCTCACATTGAAGCACTCTCCATCCCACTTTTGCCAAGAGTACAATATTATTCTTGCGAGCTTCCCGAATGCCCAAACCCCCATCGGACTTACGCCGTATCACTTTGCTCCATCCCACCAAATGGGTTCTCTTTTTAGTAGCGTCAGTTGCCCATAAAAAATTCCTATTTAAGCGGTCCAAGTGGTCACAAACTTGCTGCGAGAACCACGTAGTATGCATGTGATAAACCGGAATAGCATTATTCACCAACTGAATTAGAGTTGCATGACCAGCCAAAGTAAGGTTCTTAGCCTTCCATCCTGCAAGTCTCTTTTCAACTTTCTCTATAACCGCCGATCCTAGTTGCCCGTTGCCACTGCCGAATCTCACATTAACTCCTAGATATTTCCCAAGAGAAGAAGTGCTTTCAATTCCAAGAATTTGAGTTATTTCCCTTTGTCTCGTAGCTGGTATGTAGGGTGCAAACAAGACACTGGGTTTTCTGAGATTCACCTTAAGTCCAGAGGCTGCATAAAAAGTTTCTATCACTTTCTGGATAGAACTCGTCCCCTCGACCGTTGCATTAGCACAAAGGATAATGTCATCGGCAAAGAGGAGGTGCGAAATCGAGGGCCCCCATCGGCAGACTTGGATCGGTCTCCAGTTCCCTGCCTCCACCGCTTCCTCAATTAAATAAGAAAGCCTCTCCATACATAAAACAAAAAAATATGGGGACAAAGGATCTCCTTGCCGGATGCCACAGTTAGGAACGATTGGCTCACCCGGTTCGCCATTCCAAATGATAGCAGGCTTGACTTTCACAACACATTCCATGATCACATTGATTTTCTCATAGGGAATTTGAAGAACTCTAAGGTTTCCCGCAAGAATTCCCAATGGACCTTATCATATGCCTTCTCAAGGTCTAATTTCAGGACCATACCACATTTCTTCCCTTTCGACTTACTCATTGTGTGTAAGATCTCTTGCAACATAAGTATGTTATCATATGTGCTGCATCCCGGGATTTTAACAATCAACTTTGTAATGATCTTGAGTAGGACATTACATAAAGCTATTGGTCTAAACTCGTTCACCATTTTCGGGTTCTCTTTATTTGGAATAAGCACAATAAAAGCTTTCCCGATAACTTTCGGGATAGTCTCTTTGTGCAAGCACTCATTAATGAAGTCACTGACCGAGCTCCCCACTACATCCCAATGAGTTCTGTAAAAAAACGCTTGAAACCCGTCAGGGCCCGGAGCCTTGTAAGGGTGCATTTCTTTTACCACTGCGAATACCTCCTCCACTGTAGTCGTATTGGCCACCAACTGCATTTTAGGCAGACTCAGTGACCGTTGTTTAAAGCTACGGGGAAGAAGACCTTTGGTGCTAATTTCCGAGCAGGTGAAAACATTCGTGAAAAAGTCTCTAACATGATGTTGTAAGATACTCTGATCTGATTCCCATGTATCATTAATTTTAAGGGACGTAATTCGACTCCGCCTTCTTCTGGTGATGGTGGATAAATGGAAGAATCTTGTATTCTTGTCCCCTAATTGCAGCCAATTAACCCGTGATTTTTGATACCAAAGTGTTTCCTCATTTCGAAGCACTTCATTATATTCTTGTATTAACTCCCTTTCCAGCATGCGTAAGTTAGGATGGCGTCGACTTGCCTCTATGCGCTGAATTCCCAAGATACGCTTTTTCAACTTGCGTTTCTTGATGAATATATTGCCAAAGTGATCCCTGTTCCAGCTCCGTAGAGTTTCAGGAAGTTTTTCGAGAGCTCCGATAACTGACTCCTCTTTCTCCCAAGCCCCCTTAATGATCCCCTTGCAATCCGGGTGCGAATTCCACATCGCCTCAAATCGAAAAGGCCTTTTGGATGGTGGTGGCTCAATGCCAAAACAGTGGGTGATGATTGGGTGATGATCAAAGTGTGTGCGAGGCAAAACACACGACACTCCCTCGGGGAAGGCAAGTCTCCACTCCGGGTTGACCAAAACACGATCAAGTTTCTCGTGGACCTCTTCACCTCCATTAACGTGTCCCACTCATGTAAAGTGAGGACCAGTGGCTTCGATTTCCATGAGGTTGCAAGTATCAATATGGTCTTTAAATTTCAGACACCGATTCCAGTTAATATCCCGACCCCCTTGTTAGTCTCTAGGACCCAAGATATCGTTGAAATCGCCCGTAAGCATCCACGATAATTGATTTGTAGTGCTTAGATGTTCAAGTTCAGTCCAAAGCTCATCCCTGCGGTGATTGTTTGGACTAGCATAAATCCCAGAACAGCGCCATGCAGCATGACGTGGTCCGATAATAGCATGAATTGTCTGGCGCCCAACATGCATAATTTCAACCTGTATCTTGTCTTTATCCCACAACATCTAAATTCCACCCTCACGGCCATCCGTAGACGTAATGCAGGTGTTTGGATACCCCAAGCTCGCAGCAATAGCCTCCGCACGAGTAGCATTAACTTTTGTTTCAAGTAAAAATACCACGTCCGGCTGTTGTTCTCTAGTTAACTCCAAAAAATTTCTTCTGAAAGCCGCATTACCAGTACCTTGACAATTCCAAGATAGAATCTTCATGGGCATCGTCATGATATTATGGTGGTTGAAGCTATCAACACTCATTGTCCCCATCACATTTGTGATCATCTGATGACATAAACACATCGCTAGCAAGCGTTGTCTCTCCTGTTCCTGTGGTGGTAAGTTGACCTCAATCACATACAATCATCGGGCCGGGTTCCCAAGCAAACTCGTGGTCATCTGCACCCATATTTGCCAAAATATAGGATTGATCATCAAATCCCGTATGAAGGGGATTGTCAAACACCTCCTCCATCACTGCTTGATTCTCTGTTCAAAATGGTTGTTGTGATGTCTGAGAGAGTTGAATTTCTACTGACTTGGTTTCTTTCCTGATGCTTAGTTGAATCAGATTTAGTGCCTGAAGTAGTGGGTGCGTCATTTGCTGTAAAGGTAAACGGTACACTTTCCTTGGCTAGGTATTGCTTGCTGGGCCCAGTTGGCTCTTGACTCAAGTTACGTGTCTGCTTGGCAACCTCCTTATTTCTTGGGACAACAATCTTCTTTTTTCTGTTTTTGTTGCTGAGCAGACGCTCCGTTTCTGTCGTGATTGACTTGGGATCCCGCGTAATATGACTAGCTTCTTTATCGGTGGTTTCATTATTGGTAACTTCCTTATCAGCCGTTTCGGAATCAGCGGAAAATATGCTGAACAGATTTTGTCCGTTTGCAGCTCCGCCTTTCTCATTGCCACGCGCCACCATATCTCCTCGCTTAACCCCACTTCCGCCGGCGCCAGATTTCCCTGGCCGTCTCGTGGTGGCCAACATCCATGGTCCATATGCAGTATTACTCCCTCCATCCCCATCGGGATTCTCCCTATCAACAGGTTGCCGCGCATTATCATCTTGGGGTGAACCCTTAGACTCTTGGGGGGGCTGATTCGCTGATTTTCCATGATTCACTGGACAATTTGTGATTCGGTGACCAACTCGGCCACAGTGGAAGCAGATCGAGGGTAGATTTTCATAGACTATGTGTCGAACTTCGCAGTCAACTTCAACCGCAGTTCTTAGAGGTTTGTCTAGGTCTATTTGAACACAGACGCGAGCGTACTTCCCTTTGTCCCCTTGGTATGTGTTCTTATCGACCTTGATTGGTTGTCCGATGCTCATTGCCGTTTTGTAGAGAAGGGCTTCTCTGTAATATTCAACCGAGAGTTCCGGTATCCGTATCCATGTGATCGCCAATAAGATTTAATCTTTAGATGGTTGGAACTTCGGCTGCCATTTTCGCACTGTTAGGTACTGGCCTGAGATCATCCATGGGCCGTCCGTTAGAATAGTAGTAGCCTTAGCGGCGTCGTGCAATTTGAGTACAAAACAGCTATGCCCCAAATCAATCAAATCATATGCTCCCTTAAGTTGCACATGCTGTTAATCCTAGTACATAACAACTGGACATGGATGTTCCTGCCAAGCATCTTCAAAATGAGTGCGTCTCTCCACGGAGCTTGGAGAGATTCCCTATGGTCGTCATCAATCACAACTCTTGGGATGGGGTGATCTTGTGTTGGTTCCAGAATCTTGATCTTGTCCAGATCCACTAATCCCGATTCATCAAACTTTTTGTGGGACTGTGAGGAACTACCTACCAAAGAGGTGAGATAGGATTTCGGGGGGGAGGATTTCTCCGCCGTTTTGGCAGAAAGAGTGGTCGGCTCTGGACTTTCATCCAGTCCGGCTTCCGTCGCAGTTTGTATTTTCTTCTTGCTCCGGCGAAAGGCGTCCGCTTCATCAGCCGAGAGAGGGGGGGCGGTTCTCCATGATACTCAGAAGCTATATATAGGGAAAACTGGTCTCAATCCAATTGATTATAATATAATATATTGATTGTGCACATTTTGTCCAAACGAGACAGCGCCACACAGTGCGAAAACAAAAATTGACTGTACACGTTGCTCTATTATCGAAAAATAAAAAAGAAATATTAAGTTGTGGCGTGGCTTGAGACAGAATGGTGTGG
>JBBMKE010318307.1:0-13523 GCA_037834125.1 Lippia alba | reverse complement strand
CTTACACAATTTGGTGAAGGTTCCATAGTATTGAGTATGTGTGGAAATCCTTTGTTGGATCAAACCACAGTTTGATCCTCTGCTCTCTATCATCAAACCCGTTCGCATATACATTAGTTTGTAGAATGTAAGGTTGTCCAGGTACATTTCCCAGAAACTCAAAGTCGACCTCATCTCGATGCGGTTGATTAGAGGTCAGCTGCATTCACGTGGAAAGATCAATGACGTATAATACTATTAGCACCCGTTTAGATGACGTGGTTATTCAATATAGACTTACATAAAAGGCGACAACTGTGCCTGCTGAGTTCCCCGGTATCAACTTAATTTGCATGTCGAATTGACCGAACAAGAACGTGTCTTTCGAAGCAAATCCCGAACCTGCATTAAAGATTCTCAACTAAGAAGGAATGATCTATAAATCGTCATCTAACCCTCAGGGGTATTAAATGTAATTCAGGTTGGATTTTTAGGGGAGGTAAATGTAATTCAGCTTGAATTTAATCATAAATGATGCTTCTTTTAACAAAGAAAGTTAAACTAACCTGAATCCTTGTCAAGCATTAAACTTCTGCTTTTGCCATCAGTAGATGTATTAACATGACCAGGGGACCATGTCACAGAGAAATCCTTGTTGAAGTCTCCGGTTGAAACAACAGAACCCCATGAACCCTCAATCAAGAAAACTGCAATTATGAACAAAAATTTCGTGAAATTATTCATCTTCGTCGTCATCATGATGATCAACTTCTGCAAAATTTAGAATGAGGGCTCAAAATAGGACAATCTCAAAGCCCATATATAGGTATTGCATGGCATATCGGATGGGGTAGAATGAGAAGACAACAGCTAGCTAAGGGTTTTGCTTAAGCAAGAATATCTTTGCTAGGAAGCAAAGAAACATATATACTAATTGCATGATTATGAGCACTGATTGAATTACAGTTACAGGATTGCTTGGAGTCAACATCAAGAGATCAACATTTTAATTCAAGATTAGTTTGTAATTACAGAAGCTGTAATCATGGGATGCATATATGAGCTAATTAACTAATTTCTTCCAGGCCTGGAAATGTCAACTTGTCTGTCTTTTGCAAATATTCCAAGCTTTTGGCATACACAACCTGATGATATGTGTGAACATTCCAACGGCGGAAAGTGTAGGAAAATGAAAACCTGACAGGAGTACTACTTGCTTTCCAGTTGATTCTTAGGGAATCTTTCCAGGGAATTTTGTTTGTTCAATATTATAAGCATGCATCTTTCTTTCGGGGGTCCAAGTTTTCAACTATTCTTTTCCTCTGCTGTGATCCAATGAGATATACTTAGAGAAAGGTTTCATATGTTTTTTCGATATTATTTATGTATATTCTCCATTAATCTGATCGTTGATTGTACATTTAGGTTGATGAAATAAACATGCTGATAGAGATGAGTCACTCATAAATTACGTAGTAATAACTAACAATATAGTTTTATCCTAAAGAACTTCTTTTGCATAAATCAATATCTAATTTGAAAGTCATAAGAAATTTGATGAGACAGACTAAAAATTCTCAAGTTTTTTTTTTTTTTCCTTAAGAACTTTTGTGGCCTTTGGAAATCAACTTCTACTTAGAATATGCTAGAATATAGAAAAAACTTGGGGAAACGTTTTGACTTAATTGTAATCCTAAATTTATATGTTTCAATAATCGGTTCATTGATAGTAGATGCTATCACACGTACCATCATATTCAATGCAATGGAATTGTTTGATCATAAAGAAATTATTTGATCATAAAGAAGATCTTTTGTAATTTCACACATGAATGGTTATTACTTGATTTCATTTAGTTATTAGTAACTTGATAATTCTTAAATAATAGCACATAGAAACAATGCTAGTAAGGAGTACTATTAAAATCAAGGAATATAAGGGTGTCTGCCGTCCACACCAAAATGTAAATAAATGTCAGTTCGTTAAATCTAATAAAAGTGTTTATAAACTCTTCTTTTTCCCACCAAATATTCAGTTATTATTATTATTATTATTATTATTATTATTATTATTATTATTATTATTATTATTATATATTTACTTTTCTAAACATCGACTATTTTTCTACCTCGATCAATTTTTTCCAATTTTGTAATTTACTTCTATTTTGTAAAATTATGCTTCTTCAAAAGTTCGCAAAGAAACGGATAGAGGCCCTCAATTCACAATTTCACATATCCAACCAACTACATTTATATATTTGTACTATTTGAAATGAGAGTATGAGACAATGTCCTACATGTGTGTGTGTCGGACATTATGGACCTTCTTCTTTAATCAATTCTTGTGTAGGTGTCATGTGTGTGACCAAATGTGGCATCTTTGCATGGCTTTTGGATATGTATTACCCTATCTCACTTATAAAATGTGTCACAACATGTCACTTGTCTTGTTAATTATTAGTACGTCATATGCTTTGGTATCGCAACAAGTTATAAGCATTTAGTTCTCATTATTAGAAGGGGTCACTTTTATATATATATGCACACACATAATTAAAAGAATTATAGAGACATAATTACGAGCAATTGAGGAGAAAAAGGTGTACATTGATTACTGTCCGGACATTTAATTTTTCTGAGACCATCCTTAATTAGAAATGTAAGAAGGAATTTTATTTATTGGATTATGGATATAAGAATATATGTTCTATCAAGTATTTTTGGAAAATTAAAATGATCATAAATGGATGAGGTGATGCTTCTGAGTGTCGGTGATGTACCACTTATTCAAAGTATCATATCTTTTTTATTTAATTTATAGTTATGCGCGCTCAACTCCCTTGTATTATTTAAAATGAGTTGTGTTATATAAAATTTCATAAAAAACTTTGTATCTTTTTAATTTTGCCCAAAATACCTTATGGTCGATAATTGCATTATATGTTCAGGTTTTACAATTTTTCTTTAGAAAAAATGTTATTTTTGTATTTATATGAGTGATTTTGTAGAATCTATGATCTCATTTTTACCTCAATATTCACTGAATTTCTCAAATAAGTCCTGATGCACCCTATTTTCAACACATCTGGATTGCGACTCATTTACGAGTAAAGCCAGCCCAGCCGACACTTAAAGATGCATCGCAAGCACTGCCGAAAGGAACGTATTTCAGGGAGGAGCATAACTTAGGAAGGAACACAATTTAGGAAGGAATGCAACCCAAGTGGCTTCCTACCTAACAAGTGCGAGAGATCTGGAGGTAACAAGGTTTTATCAGTTCAAGCCCTTGAATTTTGGTCGAAACAGTTCCAGAATGTTAGAGAAATATTCTCTGCGTCTCTGCTAAATCAAAGAAACCCTATATGATGTAATGAAGTGGGAGAGAAAATATCTCTCCCCTATTTCTCTCTTAACAATCCTTCAAACCCTAAAATTAGGGAAGAGTCTCAATTAGTGAAAAAACCTTAGAGATATCTTTAAAAATGGGGAATTGTAGGTTTGTATCACATACATTATGATAATACAAAAAATTCTTTATTCTCTCGCTCAATATTCTCTCTTTTCTCTCTCTAATCTATCTTAGGAATCTGCTTATCGTTGAAGATCTACTTTGGGGACGACACCTTTGATTTCTCGTATTCTCTGAGTTATTTAGTTAATTTATTCTGCTTATCAATATGGTTATTTCATTTCGTGCTTATTAATCTCTATTTTGGTAGACTATTTTCTTTGTTATTAACCATTATTTTGTAGGTCATTTTCTTCTAATAACTGTCTATATTTAATATCTATAGTTCAGAATTCCCGTACAAATAGGGTGGTGTGAATTTGAGACGCATCATCTAGCGCCGTCCTGTGAGAAATTGAGTTATAGACGTGAGAAAGTTAGATCCAGACTTTATATGGGTACCTCGCTATCTAGCAACACCAAATTTGTTATCGGAGAAAGTCTCCACCCCATTCCCGTGAGTACCATCCTAGCACTCAGAGGAGGAAACAACACTGAAGCTCCCACCAGCATAGGAACTACCAGAACCATGCTACCTCGGAGAATAGTCCCGCCGGGTTGACCGAGTCAGCCTTAACGAACCATCCTGCAGGAGACGGATCTGCAGGAACTCAACCTTCAGGAACGTCGGTCGCTGGCCATCCTAGCATTCCACCACCCTCCACTACAAATGCCAGGGTTTCAATTCTCCGCTCCCACGATAGTCCCTAACCCTAGTCAAAGGGAGGTCTCCTCATCCCCTAGGAGCACTGCTGCCAATACCAGGAGAACCCAGGATTGAGACCAACAAGTCGGGAGAGGATCTAGAGGAGGAGCGCTGCTAACTTGGGATGAGCTAAACCAAAAGAATGCCTGAGGTAGTTCGTGCCTTCGTACGAGAAGAAGTCCTAGGCGCGATAAGAGAAATAATCTCACTAGGAGACCAGCAGACTGTTGGGGGCGATGCACGACAGAGAGACATGCCACCTCGCACGCAGGAGGAAACTCTATAGCAAGGTATCCGGAAGCCCCCTATGCAAGAAACGACTCTGGTCAATAATCAGGGAGGACTGCAACAAAGTGCGGCTAGACCTCCCGGAGCAATCCCCTTCAGGATGGACCAACAAGGAAGAACACCTGCTAACACACAAGTGGATGTAAACGTTCATAACACAAACTTGCAGTAGGAGGAGGAGCAGAAGATCTCTCTGAATGGGACGTTAGGCTACAACGGGATCTCCAGCAAGTCAGGTGAATTATGGCAAGAAGACTACCAGCCACTAGAAAAGGATTGCCATTCAGTGCGCGCATCCTGGATGAGGAGCTTCCAGCAAATTTTAGAAGGGCTAATCTATCCAAGTATGACGGATCGGGGGACCCCGAGCAACACGTGACTGAATTCGAGAATATGGCAATGTTGCATGGATACACGGATGGAGTAAAATGTAGAGCATTCTTGACAACATTTACAATGGTAGCCCAACAGTGGTTTAGTCAACTGACCCCAGAGTCCATCCATTCCTTCGAAGGATTCCGATCAATTTTCTTGAACCAATTCACAAGCAGCAAAAGTATTTGAAGTCCGCTGTGTCTTTATTTACCGTGAGATAGGAAGAACACGAGTTGTTGCGAAGCTAAGTAGATAGATTTGCCGCTGCAAGCCTGGAGGTCCCTTCAGCCTCAAAGGAGACGTGTGGAAGCATCTTGACTCATGGGCTATGCCGAGGAGACTTCTTCTAAACTTGTATTTGATGCTCCTAGATGCTATATTACATATTTTAAGTGATTTGGATTGATTTTTGGTTGAGTTTAAGCTTTGGGAGGAAGGCCCCATTGCCAATTCTTGCTTTTTGCGTTCCAGAAGCCTATCCCGACCAGGAAACTTTTCATCCATGCTGGGATCCTTGTTACCGAAAGTTGTCTTTTTGAGAATCCTGGCTGGGATGGATTTCATCCCGGCTGGGACGCCTCTCCCCTACTTCAATTGATCTGAAATTTTACCACAACCAAGTACTTGAAGTTTAGAGCATTATCCTTTTTACGGCTCATCAATATCAATTTCAAGGAGTGAGATATGAACGTTTCAATTTGGTGTCACCAAACTATCGCGAATCTGCATTAACCCATTTCGTACCTAAGAAATTTTCATTCCGCTTTGTACTAGAAGTCGAGCCATATATTTTTGGAAAGCCCTATTTATCTATTTTCATATCGAATTTACGAAACCCCTTTCGAACTTCTAGAACTTGAGATATTTGCATTTCTTCACAGCTTGCACATTTTGGAACTTTCAACTTTTGTTCAATCTTACTCAAGAACTCCACTTTCGAGCTTTCCCTTCGTCTTCTCGAAGCTGTACATGACTTATATGATTTTTATACATGCTTAATTGATTGTTATCTTGTTAATTTCACTCCTTTGCCTTAATTTCCTAAATTTGATTACTTGACCACATGCCTAATATAAATTGAATCCGTTTGATTAAATAGTTTATTTACATGACCTCCTTGTGAGTTATAGTAACTTTTATATGCTAGATGAAGATTATACATGATAAATAAGTGTCCATGACTTGATGAATTATTTAATGATTAATTATTTCCTATATTATGAATTTGTTTTATTTTTACATGAGGGCATGAATTGGGCACATGAACACTATCACGGCATAACATATCATTTTATAATTCTCACATGCATCATTCCATATCATATCATTCACATCATTCCATCTCATTTCATGTGTCCTACTTGGTCTCATATTGAGTTGTTTCTCAAGAATACACATTGTTCCTTCTCTTGTACAGTTCATCTCCAGGGCAGAGATCTTATGATCGAATGGGGACCGTTGTAACTCGTATCCTTGTACCATTGTCTTCAAGGTGGGGGTGTTTTCGTTCTAGTTATCTATCAAACCCTACAACCTTTATGTGACAAGTTTTGGTTAAAACCTATTATATATACATATTGTTTTCAACGTGAAGTCATTGAATAAAGTTTTTCCAAGGATTTTGAAAGGAATTACTATTATTATGACCTCATGACTTGAAACGTTTTAGCGAGATTATACACGATCACGTTCACGTTTTGGGCCTGGGAAAATGTGTGAGTGAAAGCAAGTACGACATCGGGTCGTCGGTCAAGCCATTTATATAAAGTACCATTTGAGATTATCTTCGCCCGACTTGGGTGGCCGAAAGGCGGGATATTCTTGAGCTGGTAGTTATGCCATCAAAGGAGCGTTCCTACTCGATATGGACTATGGACTAGTTTGGGTCTGCAGGCCCGACAAAGGGAGGGAGAAGGTTGGAACTTATTACGATTACGATTATGATTATTTCATGAACATGTATTTGCATGTATTATTATGTATTGCATGATCGTGTATTCAAAACTATTAAATCACGTTTATGGTACACGATCGGAGTTTAGTGGGAGATTTATGCACGCTTACTCGCCGAGCCACAATGATTATTTACGAATTATGAACTTAATGAATTTAAATTGACTTAGTCGTAAAGTCCCAGCATTGCTTCGCTATTTTCTTGCCCTTCGCGGGAACTAACTAACTATATATATATATAGCTCTTGCTCACTAAGTCTTCTAGAGACTGACCCCTCTTTCCCACTTCTCACCTTCTTGGAGATTTTGCTAAGCGGGAGTCAAGTTTTAGTGTTCTTAAGAGTTTCACTTGTACACTCGAGTCACATTTACATTGTTATGTTTAATTGTAACACTTTATTTAATTGTGCTTGTGTGTCATTTCATAATTATTTATTATTATCGGCCGTGTTGATTGTTTTAATTGTTATTTAGGCCCGTGATCATTTCTTGGTTGTTTTATTTAGGGCTCGTAGCTCATGCTTGTTTGTGTAGAGCCTGTGAACTCTTGTTGTATTGTTTAATCATATTTGCTTCCGTATTGCACTTGTCAAGTTCTTGATTATTTGGTACAGGGTTAGAGTCCGCCTAATCAGGTTTGCTTTTATTTTGTCACCCCTTCACTATGAGTCCGGTTCATGCTTAGATTGTCCTTTTCACGTGTGGACTAAACTTGTAGTGCTGGAGATGTGGTGTCTGTCGTTGCGGGTGCTGCATCACATTTTCAATTCATTCAAGAATTACTTATTTAAGAAAAAAAAAGGCATTTAAATTCTAAAAATTGTGAAAAAACACTTAAAGTTCATTATTTTCTTAATTAATAGTGCTATTATTATTATCAAAAGTGATATATATATTTTGGGAGATAATTATCATTAATTTATGAGTACTTACATGAAATAATTTCATTTAAAACAAAGAAAATTAAATTCTTATCTCGACCTTCACGATCACCATATTAAAGTCACGCACTTGTTTACATTCGATGTCCAACAAATTTATACGCACGACAAAATCATTTTTGTGATAGTATTTCTATGTGTCAAAATGCGTATTGGCTATAGCATGCCTGCTCTAATTGTCTAGACTTAAATGGACAGGGGCTTGAGTTCACTTAAGTAAGGTTTCGAGTTCGAACCTTGTGGACATAAAAAACTATGTTGGAAGGGGTCCCCGCAATAAGTGCCTTCAGCTATCCCGGGAGATTAATCATTCACTCAATTGTGTGGGAGGAAACTCTAAGAGATCGAAAAAAAATTGTTTAGACTTGGAGCTTGCATTTAATTCAGATCGAACCTAACCATAAATTTGTACCTGATTTTGGGTTTATTGTACAATAAACAAGCCTCAATTTGCATTTATTTAGGTGAGACCGCAATTTATACCTTTTTAAATTGGGGGAGTTTGAAAACGCAAATGAAAATTGACTATTTTGGTATTTCTTTTTATCATGTTCCGCGGGGTGAATATTTTTAATCCATCATTTATTTCTTTAATTAAGCCTTAATTATTTATTTTTAATTATCCCTCAATGATAACTAAAAATAATTATTTCTCTTTTTTATTTCATTCTATGTACAAATGTTTTAGCTCCATTCTTGAATCTTGATTTAATTAGAAACCTCTAGCACTTAAATATCATACTACAATCCACATATATATGGTAGGATCTCAACAGCATAAGTGCATAACACTTTTAAACATCATGCCGTGTTATATATTGGTGATACCTATTTCGTAAACAACTTAAAAAATAATATGCATTGTCATATTATATCGTATTTTATTTGTATTTCCTGTTCAAATCCGTATAATAAAAAGACAAAAAAATTTGAAAAATGCATATAAGAATCTATATTAATTATTAAAAATATAAGATTACTAAATCATTTTATACATTAAATAATTTTCTTTGTGTTCTATCTTTTACGTTAAATAATTAATGCACATATTTAATGCAAGTCTTTGATAACTTTGAACTAATGTGAGGGGAAAATCTCATTTTAGTATATTTTTTACTTTTCAAATTGAAATTCTCCTTTTTTTTGCAATATGTTTTAATTCAAATTTACTTATTGTAGCGGCCGGTGCGTGACGCCACATCCCCACACTAAGACTCAGATCCGGTCATGAAATGGAAAGTCCATGTCCGAATCCGAATCAAAGTGAACAGGAGACCAACTCACTCGCTAGGCTAGACGAGAGCTGGAACCTCGAAACCAATTAAGCAAAAGAACAATGCAAGTGAAAGCGGAAGCAAAGCATACGCATACATTCTATACAATGAGCCACGGGCTCTACATGAATACATCAAATAGCACAGCCTTCACAGATAATATACAAAACATAAAGCGCCACAAGCGTTCAATTCATAAGTACAAAAATAAACATGAGTGTGAAATGACTCAGACTTAACCTAGGACTCGACAGACTCAACTTCCCGCCTAGCACTCCAAACCTGCAAGAGAAAGCTGAAATAAAACCGGGTTCAGTCTATAGGAGACTGGTGGGTATAAAATGGGTTATAAATATATAATACGACAGAATTTAAATCACGTACATGCAAGCTATAATCCCAAAAGAGGTTTTCAAAGGATTTCCCAAGTGGGTAAGTAAAGAGTCATCAATTGGGATCATAACAATCAATTTCAATTTATGATTCAATCATTAGGTCATACGTAAGCCCGGCAGAAGGCTAAGTCTCCAACCTCCACCTCGTGTATTCATAATTTATAATTCATTATCATACATTCAATCTTTTGTGCACAATCAATCAATCATACATGTCCGTTTGGGCAATCCGTGTACCGGCCTTCCAGCACGGTTCCAACCTTCTTCCTCCGGGTGATGGTTCGGGTAGCTAACCCTTGCCATCCAATCATAATGGCTAGAGGGGTCCATGAAACCTTAAAAGCCCGATTTCCATTCTTCGCTAACCTCCTAGCAAGGGCTAGTAATATCGTAATTTGGTGGAACTAGTGTATGGGGTTCACGACGCACACATAGTCCCAGGGCCCCCATAATGTACAATCAATCAATTCGCCAAAACATTTGATCATGAATCATTAAGGAAAAGCTTTACACTTGAACCCTTTTCTTTTGAAATCATTTACTCTTGAAAAGAACTCTATATATGTATAATAGATTTTGGCTTAAAACCTTTACACATTGGATATAGATATGGGGTTGAGATAACTAATAGAAGAGAAATACACCTTTAACACCTTACGACAAATACCAAAAGAAAAGAAGGCTTGGAGATAGCCTAAGACACGGCAAGTCTCCGCCCCTAGAGAAAACTGTACAAAAGACAACATTGTGCGTTCGTGAGACTCAAGACTCCAAATGAACCATATATGACGCACTGCAATGCATTAACGAGGTATGGCATGCATAAAAATGATAATATGTCATAAAGATGTTCATATGCACAATTAGTGCCTTAAAGACACATACACAAGCAACCCATTCGTTACATGAAGAGGTCATATCCATTCGAGTTCATATCTCTCATAAACCATACCAAAACGAACCATGTTTCATATAATAACCAATGCACATACCAAAACTTGTTTACAATGCATATAAGTCATAAAATGAGAGATAAGTCATCATATGAAACCAACAAACCAAGAAAAGATTCATGCATGCACTTTGGAGTAGCATATAAGGCATGTGAGATCATATTTCAAAGATGATCATATAAAACGAGTCACAAATCCACAACATATATCCTAACACATAGTAATACATGTTAATAAAGCATATAATCTAAGTAAAACACATATGGGGGGTCAACGGAGTGAAAGGAACCCAAGGTAAAGGATTTGAGCATGTTTTGGTGAGAGCTGACAGTTTTCAGAAATGCGCAAGCTGTAGGAAAATGGAAATATCTCGAGTTGTACAAGTTGTAATTAAGTTTTATTTACTGGAAATGAAACTAGACACATAGAGATTTCCAAGCATATGGGGCACGAATCGTGATTCAAAGCGAGGTGAAAATGGCGTAGGTGCGAAGTGGACCAATGCAGTTTTTCGGTGAAGTGTCAACACAAAAAGTAAATGGGTGTATCTCACAATCTAGAGATGATATTGAGGTGAAATCAATTAAAAAATGTTCTAGACTCAATGAAGTTTCAGTGGTTAAAATTTCAGGTCATTTTGAGCACAAACAAAGTCGAACCTACCGCGGCCTCGTGGATTTATAGTGTAAAACGCGCGGCCGTGCGAGATTAATTTTCCAGAACATAAGCATGCGGCCTAGCGGATTTGAAGGGTAAAACGTGCATGGCCATGTGGAGGCCTCGGCAAGGAAGAAAATGAGCTGAGTTATGAAGGAAAAGGGTCCAAAACCACTCCAAATCATCCCTGGATCAAATAGACACCAAAAGATCATCACAAATCACCTCTAAACACATGAATATTGTACACAAATCAAACATCAGTTCATCAATTCTCCACAAACCCACAAGAACATCAAAGGTAAAGGTTATCCCAAATAACCACCCATCACAAGAATCATGAATGAGAAGGAAAGAGATCACATAAATCATTATAGAAGCATTCTAATCTTAAGGAATCAAGGAAATACACAAGAAGACCCATTTCATGCTCAAACCCTAGTTTTCACCAATGCAAGCAATCTCCACACATCTCAACAAGAATCCACAAATTCCATAGAAGAAAAGAAGCACAAGATCAAGAAATACAAGAAACCCATCTTACCTTGAAGGGTTAGAGTAAGAAAGAATCAAATCTTGAGCTTGGAGGTGCAAGAATAGAGGAAATGGAGATGGGGCTTCTCTTGCTTGTCTCTCCCTATTAAGAAACGTGAGAATGGGAGTGTTGGGAGAGAGATGATTGGATTTTGGGTATTTTGCGTTAGGTAGGGTCAAAGAGAAAAGTCAAAACGGTAACTAGTTTGTCTCCATGTGGCCTTTAGAGGTGTTTAGTGAAATTTGTATCGTTGGGGTCCGAAACGAAGTCGAAAAGTGATGGGGTTTTGTCCCATTGAATCCAAATCATCGATTCGAGTTCAATGGAGGTGACAGAACTCAAATCTGAATACCCTAGCTCAAGGTACGAATTAATGACTCAAAGGCTGCCCATTTACATATGGGTCCAAAAGTGTAAATAAAGTGAAATTGAGTCCAACTAAGTAAAATCAAGCCCAAATAAATACAAAGAAACACTTAGAAGTATTTAAATTGTGCACATTGATAAACTCATACGACATACCTTGACGAGCGAAGAATCGGGGCATTACATCACCAAACACATATAATTTAAAGACCTTACTCTACCCACAAACACATCTGTACAACACGCTCACACCCACAAGTTATTAAACCCATTTTATTAATATATTAACTCATATTTAATATCTTATCTTAAAAAAATACATATATTTAATAATATAAGTTTATACTTGTAATTTAAATACCCAAAACAATTGCATTTGCACAGTATATATGTATATATAGTAAACACGCACGCCAAAAACACCCACAAATCACAAGTTACTGAATTCACATAGTTAATACAACATCTGACATCATTTTAGGTAAGAATAAGATACAATTTAATATGTTACATCATAAAATTCACAAAGTAATATTTATATAATTATACATGTATACAATGCACCAATGGCGGAGCCAATGTAGGCCAGCGGGGCTTGACCCCCTCTTCTAGGCCCACACCAGCCCCACTCTTATATTAAAAAAAAAATAAAAAATCATATTTTTACACAGCCCAGCCCATCCTTCCCTGGCCCAACCAGCCGCAGCCCCAAATCAAATTTCAAAATATAATTTTTCCCATGCTCAGCTACCCTCCCCCGGCCCAACCACCCCAAGCCCCAATACAAATTCTAAATATAATTCTCCTTTTCAGCCCACTCACAAAAAGCCCAATTCTAATTTCAATTAAAATTTATAAACTTCTAAGGCCCACCCACCCCACAATTTCAATATAATAATTTTTTTTAATATGTTCAGTTTCAAGAAATTTCAGCCCCGGCTCTCCAGAATTTCTGGATCTGTCCCTGCAACACACACATGCACGCAGAATTAATGCACTAAACCATTTACATTGACATATTAGTTGTAGATAATATGCCTAGAATATTATATACATTACATGTAACGCCCCGGATTTTTCTTCCGTACAGGTGTAGATTATGTGATATTATGTGCGTATTTAAATTTATAATTATTTGTGTTTTCCTTGTTTACTTTGAAGTATTTTAATTTTCTTGTGAATTTTGAATTATTTGAATGAATTCGAATTCGATTATTTAAACGTATATGCACACGATCAACATATTTGCTTGCCGAAACCCTATGAGTTTAATTCTTAATGGTCCTCATGAGTTTCTTTGCACTTCTTTTGCACAGATACTGGTCTGGTCGGAGGCGAGGGCGATCTTTAAGCTCCTTGTTGTCCCTTTTCGTCTTGTGTAAGGTGGGTTTCTCTTCTAATAGTTAAATGACCCAATATACACGTTTATGTGCAAAGTTTTGAGCTAAAATTATATATCTATATATATTGAGTCTTCTTCGTGTAAATGATTTCGAACGTAAAGCCCCTTTTACTTGAATATCCTACCAAAAGTTTTGGCGAGAGCATGAATGTACACGGGCCCCGGGACTTAGTGTGAGTGGCTATCCG
>JBBMKE010318198.1:0-13524 GCA_037834125.1 Lippia alba | reverse complement strand
TTGTAAAAGTGCACTTATGTCCCTAATACTTTTATGAGTGTTACATCTAATACATGACAAAAAATGCAAAACCATCCCTAAAAGTTTATAAAATTTAGGCCTAATTACAAATATTAACACAAGTTAGGGACTAAAATGTAATTTCAAAGCAATCATGGACTATATTGTAATTAAACCTAAATACAGGATAGTTGAATGTAATTTTCCCTTTATTTTAATTTGCATATACCTCCAATGACGTTCTGTCCAGTAGAATAACTTGACGTCGCTGAATCTTTTATCCCCAAGCACACCATGTCATAAGTATTCTGAAAACCACATGAACTAGTTCATGTATATATATATAGATAAACTCGTTACGATTCGGAGATAATCTTCAGGTTCCAAAGTGATGATTTTTCCATGGCGAAATTCCAGCTTTTTTTTTTTGGGAACCGGCGATGAGCCGTGGGTTTTTAACGAGGTCCCATATCATATATAACCAACCAAACAGAGAAAGTACAAAGATGTGCGATCCAGGGATCCGCCACAGTGTTCAAGCCAAAATGCCCACGAAATTAAAGTTCATCAAAATTAAAGTACAGGCACTATAGAAGCTAAACCACCCGTAAAAAGGACAATTATCTGTCTCAAATAAATCGTGGTGGAAGTTATCGTCCCTCTTGCGAAGCGAAACATAAGGAATTCTCACCGGCCTCCTGAGGAGGCGCCCAAACTTAAGGGTCATCATGATAATCAAATGGCGGCAAGAATTCACAATTCCATCACTCGAGTCCTCAGGACTCAGACAAATGTTTGGTAGTTATCGGACAGTTTGTACAAGAGTACCGTCAATATCAAAGTTACACATTTGCCCAGCGGCTGGACATAAAGTTCTTTCATCATGTTTCCTCGCATCCCTTGCATCAATCCTGCACAAAAAATTACTCTCGGCCACGACACGATCAAGTTCGCAAGTAATTTTGTTGATCCCACCCATATAAATAAGATTAGAAAAGAAGATATTCTTACTGAGAAACCAAATTTCCGCCCCATATTCCAAGACATTAATCCACTTCAGCTGAGTAACTAGAACACTAATCCTACAGCAGATTAAATTAATATTAGCACAATTCTGATACATAAGAGAGTAATTAAGACACTTCCCTAGGATAGTTGATGTCCGTTTAGCAAATAGAAGTCCCATTCCAATTCCTTTACCATTCCCCTGCAAATTCAAGCTATAAAACAGTTCTACAACAACCAAGTTAGAAAGCAGCTCTGCTACAACAAAGCTGAATAAACGAAGATAAGAACTCATTACTTAAACCGAAAGCTTGGTAATTCCCATTTATCCACCATGATAAAACCCTTTACCTCATTTAACAATACCTCTTGTGGATAATTCCATTCCGTCTGAGTATCGGCGCCTCTAGTTGCTAGGAAATCAGCGAGTATGTTACCTTCCCGGTAGATATGTGTCATCCTTATTGTCATATTCTTGGCGTGTAACCTGAATTCTTGGATAAGCTGGTTTGTGGTAATGTCCCCAGCCTTTCCTCGTTTAATAATGGCCATGACCGCTTGGGCATCAACCTCGATCCAGAGGCAGGAACACCTCATATCAGCGGCAATTTGAACCCCTCTAATCAGCACCTTTAGTTCAGCAACTGTGTTTGAGGCCGACCCAATGCCGCAACTGAAAGCATTCAGCACATTTCCCTCATCATTCCGAATGACCCCACCAATGCCGGCCGGGCCTGGATTGCCCCGTGAAGCTCCATCCGAATTCAATTTAAGCCACCCCTGTTGTGGACGTTTCCAAGAAACTCTCTTACAGACCTTATCTGGCGGTTTTCTGAGGCGAACACCAAATTCTCTCGCCCTTCTAATATCACCTCTCCAAACCATACGATTCATCCGCCTTGTTTTACCCCAGTGGAAGATGTGATCTTTGACACCCCTGATAATATTATAAACCGAAAATTGAACCCCTTTGTGTTTGGCTCTGTTCCGTTCTACCCAAGTGTACCAGAATATGAGAAGCGGTACCACGCATCTAATATGCTTCTTACCCCCAGAGATTGACGACGACATCCAGCCTTGGATTATCGTAGCTGGTGAATTACTTCCATCCATATTAACACCAAAATCTCCGAAAAATGATCCCACACCTTCTTTGCTTTCTCACTAGAGATGAAAAGATGCTCCCTACTCTCTAAATCATGGCAGCACTGACATTTCGACGGGAAGATAATTCCTTTCCGATGCAACCTTTCATCAACTGGGATCCAATCATGTATAAGGCGCCAAATAAAAATCATTATTGTTGGCGTAAGATCAGCACGCCAGATCAAATAGAGAAGATTCGATATGTCCCTCGTTTGTCTAATTGAGTGCCAAGCAGATTTTAGAGAGAACACTCCATCTTTGTTTAAAGTCCAGATACCTTTATCCTCAATGGAATTCTCACACGGTATTTTTTTTATTTTTCCAGTCATATCACTACCCACAACTTCTTTCAATTTGTATAAATCCCACCTTCCATTACTCCAAAAATCATTTACCTTATCAGTGGAGTTCACCAAAGTGTCTTCATTCAAAGGTTTCATCAACTCACCTGCCCAATTATCATACTAGAAGGAAATATTTCCACGTCCTATGGACCAATATATTCCTTTTTCTGCTTGTTCTCTAACACCACAGATTCTTCTCCAAATCGGCGAATGGTGACGTTTTGCTTCAATAATGATAGGGTGAGTATCCCTACAATATTTCTCCCTCATGAAGATAGCCCAAAGACCATTGCTCGTTCTTAACCTCCACCAAAGTTTATGAGCAAACGCAGTGATAATATCCTCCATGCTTCGGGTGCCCAAACCTCCTTCTTCGTAAGGATAACACAACCTCTTCCAAGTCGCCCAATGAACTCTTTTATGCTCATGCGTTGTGCCCTAGAAAAATCTATTCAAAATGATTTCCATGGAATGAACCACCGACTTGGGAGGATTAACTATTTGGAGGGTGTGCATAGGGATAGAGTACAACACGGATTTTATAAGTTGAAGCCTTCCTCCATGCGATAATCTAACAGATTCCCATCCTTGCAGCCACACTCTCATTTTGTTAAGGATTTTATCAAAGTAAATAATACGACACCTTCCTCTAAAAATCTGGGCTCCAAGATAGGTGATTGGGAGGGAATCGAGCTTAAATCCGAGGATTTCTTGACCCGAGTGGCAGCTCTATTATCATTGTTACCCAGTACACATGAGCTTTTAGAACAATTGATTTTCTGACCCGAAACACATTAATAACAGTCAAGAATATTTTTGATCCCGAGTAATGAATAGCTCTTGCTATTGGTGAAGATGATGGTGTCATCTGCATAAGCAAGGTGCGATATAAGAACACTAGATGGGGCTCGGAATCTACATATCGGGTTGCTCACAAAGAACATATCAAGTAAAATTGAAAGAAAATCAGCAGCAATAATAAAAAGAGATGGGAAGAGAGGATCCCCTTGCCTCAAACCTTTCGATGATTTAAAGCAACCTGTTAATCCATTAATTAAAACCGAGAACCAACAATTTCCAAAGCAATTTTTAACCCAGTTAATCCAAGTTTCGGGAAACCTTTCCGTCTCAGAATCGCATACATAAAATGCCACTCGATTCGATCATAGGCCTTAGCCATGTCAAGCTTCAGCAACACATTCTTATCTATCCCTCTAGAGTCTAGCGAATGTATCATTTCCTGTGTAAGGAGAATATTATCGCTGATCAGTCGACCTTTCACAAAGCCACTTTGTTCCCAGGCTATCAGATTCGGGAGAACTAAAGATAACATGTTGTTCATGATTTTAGTGAGTATCTTATTCTTGACATTGCACAAGCTAATGGGCCTGTAGTCTGACCAATGGATGGGATTTTCCTTCTTCAGGATTAATACAATGGAAGTCGCAATGCAAGCTCTCGGAAGTTCAGCTCCCTCAAAGAAGTCCCTTACCGCCTCGTAGACATCCTCTTTGATTATGGGCCAAAAATGTTGGTAGAATGTAGGACCATATCCATCCGGACCAGCAGCACTGTGCGGGCTTATGCTGAAAGTTGCTTCTCGAATTTCCTCATCTGTGGGACTTTTAGTTAAATTCTCCCCATCCTGTATGGATAAAACTCATTGTACGATGTTCAGGTGTTGATCCATGTCAGTATCATGCCCCTCGCTAGTCAGTAGCTTTTTGAAGTATTCATTGGCTGAGACCCGAATATTTTCCTGATCCGAGATTTTCTCACTACCCACTCTGATGTTTCTAATCATCGTTTTGAACCTCTTCTTCTTGACCAAGCTATGAAAATAATGGGAGTTCCGTTCTCCATCTTCAATCCATCGATAGGCTGACTTTTGTCGCCAATAATCTTCTTCCATCACAGTACCTCTATTCCTGAGTGCTACACAACGGTTAAGCTTAATTCGATTAGTTTCTGAGGGGCACGTATCAAAATCAATTTCTGCTGCCTCCAACGCTTTCTCCGCTTTAGAAACCATATCAAACACGTTCCCAAATACTTCCTGATTCCATGTCTTCAGTCGTTGTTTTAGGCGGCTGAGTTTTATATGCAACCTCCATAATCCACGGACATGTAGTGGCTCATCCCAATTTTGTCGGACTTCTTCATCAATCTTCTAGTGACGTAGCCACATATTCTGGAAACAAAATGAGGACGGATGATGTTGCTGAGCATCTTCACAAAGGATAAGCAAAGGCCAATGGTCAGACTTGCACTGAGAGAGGTGCTTGATATGCATGTTAGGGTAGATATCTGCCCATGGTTCATTAACCATTACTCGATCCAATCTCTGTTTCATGTCACCTTTAACCCGTGTGAATTTTGCACCTTCGAAATTTGGTTCCATCAACTTACATTCTTGAATAAATCCATTAAACTCTGACATACCAAGCAAATCTGGTCGTTTCCACCTCTTCTTTCCTCTACTTTAGTGATGATATTAAAATCACCTCCAATTAACCAAGGCTCTGTCTGATCATGATTTTCCTGTAACCATTCCCACATTTCCCTTCTGCCCGGTGTCGTAGACTTTGCATATATGATAGTTACGATCAAAGGTTTGCTCCACATCGGATTAGTGAGCTTAAGATGCAAGAATTGGCGATTGTCATGGAGAATATCAATATTAGTATCCTGATTACAAAAAAACCAAATATGGTTAGAAATGTTAGTAAAGACTTTAGGCAAATTAAACATGTGAGTAAAATAAACAGCATCAAGAGGAATCATTGGCTCAAGAACGGCCATGAAATCTAAATTGTTCCCAATTGTATAATTTTTAAGGATACGTAATGGTGTCCACCATTACGTAGCCCCCGTATGTTCCATATGAGGCCTCGTATAATCATGATCGACTCTTGTTAGCGCCCGGTACTCTAGTCATCCTTTTAGGGGCGTCCTTTTTTGGCTAAATTGGTTTCTTGATCTTCCTGTAGGCAACATTCTTGGGAATTTCAGTGTGACTAACGTGTTCCATGGAATTCGCACGTCTCAGCGTTGCTTGTGATTTCTGTGTCTCTCGATCATCATCATCAGATTCCTCTTGATCCTTATTATTTTGACTGTGGCCATCTTGCTTACTCTCCACCTCTGAATATTGTCTGACTCGGGAACCGTGGTGTCCTCTTCCCTATTATTAATAGGGAGCACAACTTCGAGAGCATTTATTCAAATTGTTGAGTCCGACAATCCCTCTGGAGGATCTGCTGTCTCCTCCAATGTGTTTCTTTGTTCTTTTTCCACCCCAGGGCCTTTAGTCCCGGATCCTGGAGACCTCGGCCGACATCAGAGTCTTCTTGTGCATCTGAGTTCGGTGTTTGATTAAGCACCTTGTCGAATGACTTTTCAACCCAAGTCTTGCATGATTGTCCCTTCTTATTTCTATCGTCATTACCTTTAGATGCGGGGACCTCATCCATCTTTTTACTTTGTTTTTGATTCATTGTGGCCTTATTCTTGTTCAATTGTTCTCCCTTATCTCTTTTTTCTTGGATAGTTTCCCTCAGATCCTTGTTCGTCTCCTTTGTTCCAACATTTTTCACCCCATGGCATTCGTCCACTTTGTGTCCTAATTGGCTACACCTTGTACAGTATCCAGGTAGTCGTTCATATATTATTTCTTGAATTTGAATCTCTCCTACATATCCCAAGGTAATATGATGCTTCAACGGCTTAAGCAGATCCAATTTCACACAAACTCTCGCGAATTTTGGCCTATTGGCATCATGCGTCCCGTCATCACAGTAGAGCGGTTCCCCAATCACATGTGCGACGTCATAGATTGCATCCTCATCAAAAAGTTGTGTCCTCATACCTGGAAAATGAATCCAAACAGGGACCACAAAAGACTCTATTTGAGGGTTAAAAGTAGGCGACCATTCAAAGATTCGCATAGGAAATCCATCAAATAAATTATTTTTCGCAGCCACAACTTAGTCTAATCTTCATCACAATTTAACCTAATTAAGACATGTTTCATGTTTAAAAGCACAAGTTTAAATTCTCCTGAAAGTTCAAGTTCCATAAACAATTCATGTAGGCGTTCCATCGAGAGATAGTCGTGTGAAAACTTACCCACAAGAGCATGTTTAAAAGTAGAGATAACCAGGAGATTTCAGCGTCTGTGAATTGTATATGAGTGAGGCCGTTCCGTTATGTTACTGTTCCATATTTTCGCATCGGATCAGACCTATTGAAAACATGAACCCTACACTGTTGTGTTGCGGGCCGTGATGCCTGATTAGGTTTCGGTATATACGTGTTGTGAGCTTAATTATTAAAATGTTTTTGCAATAAGTTATGATAACTTTTGTTGATCTTCTTTCAACTAAGAGGAAACTTATGATAACTTTTTATATTTACAGGATATAGTGGTCAAGGGCAAGCGTTGCAACTTAATTTAATTGTTAAGGTATGCTACTTAATTGTTCACATCAGTTTCCTAAAAATGTGTTATTTATTACTATACAACTAAACAAAGTTTATACTGTTACAACTATACACTGTATCATTTATTTCTGATAATTCTAGAACTTTTATAACTAGTAGTTTTTACTTTGTTTAGTTTCATTGTATACTAATACTAATACTCATACTAATAATAATAATAATAATAATAATAATAATAATAATAATAATAATAATAATAATAATAATAATAATAAATTTTGTTGTAATTTTTACTTTATTATTTTTCTTATTTGATATCAAAATCTAACTAGTTTGTTGACTTATTATAGGTGGTAATAGAAGGTGATTGGTGATAAAGATCTAACTACATTGAAGTTATTACAATAGTCGGTGATCAAGAAGAATATTATAAACTTCTATATTTTGACCTCTCACACATAGCTAGGTCACTTCTATGTTTTGATGCTAGTATATATTTTGTCATAACTATCTTTTTGGATTTTAATAACATAATGTAAATCATATATTATTGTGAATTGAGTAATAGAAACGATGCTAATGATTCATATTTTGATGTTATGGTGCATAATTAATATATGTTGTATAAATTGTAACTAGTTGAGATCATGTTTATTCAATACAAATGTAATGTATTAATTATTTTTATTTGTACATATTTTATATTATGACATAAGAAAATGTCATAATATATAGAATTAATGAGGCGCTATAAAGTGACATTAAAAGTTATTTATTGTGACACCATTAAGCATCTAGTTACTCAGGTATTAAGGCACTATAATATGTCTCTCCATCCAGCTATTGTGACACTAGTTTGTGTCATATATCTTGGTAGGTTTTATAGTTGAAAAACAATTACGTGACATTTAAAAGTGTCACAATATGTATCTTATTTTAACATTATATAATGACACATATTTGTGATTATTGTGACATTACGAAGTGTCACGATAACCTTTTGAGCACCTTTCTACGTGACACTATTTGCTAGTGTCACGAAAACTAAAGTGTGACAATATCCATTTGTTGTGTCACATTACTGTGTCACAATATGTAGTTGTTTTAGTAGTGGTAGTTGTGTAATATGCTAAGAAAAGCTATTGAAGCATCTAATCACTCATGGCATGTAACTAGTGTCACTAAGGCTACCATATCGTGGTGTCTCGATTGCCTATTTTCTTGGTATTGTGATACAGTCGTTGAAGGAACGTATCGGGAGAGACCTCGGAGTGGTCTCGAACTCTTAGAATTATGGGGATGAGAAGAGTTTCCGGTGATGGACAAACAGGATTATTGGCAAACGTGGCAGCAGTTTCCCCAATCGTAGCCACAATCGCCGTTTCCGGCTTTGCACGCGGCTTTTCAGTCTTAGCCATGAAGGAACAAAAATTTTGTTGCATTCTTTATACGGTCTGCCTCATGGCCTGCATCGAGGTCATCAGAATATCCATCTGTTTCTGAACTTCCTTCAAATTCGTGTCGGTTCACTACAGAAATTCTCTGAAACTGGATGCACTAACCGTTTCAGCCATCTTCACAAATTTGAAACCTGCAATGATACTGTCATTGAAGGAACGTATCAGGAGAGACCTCGGAGTGGTCTCCGACTCTTAGAATTATAGGGATGAGAAGAGAATTTCCTGTGATGGACCGACCGGCCGGTGAATTAGGGGAGAGAGAGAAACTTGAGAGATTAGGTTAAACAAAATTGAATTATTATTACTGCTTGAATAAAATCCTATCAATAAGTGACAATATATATACTAAAAAGATATTACCTAATACTAGTGTAACACCCTATACGCTAAGGGGCCACATCCCCGCACCACGTGCCCAATTCACATACGAAATGGTAAATCCGTACATGAACCAAACACTAGGCGAACGGGTGACAAATAAAAATAATTTTGGCTAGGCGAGAACTAACCCTATAACCAGTCAATCATCCAAAACAAGCATATATAAACCAAGATCAATACAAACTTCGTTAACAAGCAGCAATGGCACACCGGCCCAAAATCCAAACCAACAAGAGTAACAATCCATACTGTACAATATGCAACAATAATATGAAGGTGTCCTATACTAGACTCGAATCAAAACTCCACATGACTCCTAATTTCTACCTAGCAAGCACCTGCAAAACACTGAAAGGTGGAGGGAATCAGTCTATGAAAGACTGAGTGAGGGACATAAATAGATATAGCGCACAATCACACAAGTTATAATCTCGGGTAAGGTTTTGGAAATAAGGTACGCATATAAGTTCAAGAGAAAGATCAATCTCGCCCGAGATTACAACTATCAATTTAAATGTTAATATTTACAATTCATTCAATCTGTGGCACGGTGAGTGAGGGCAATTCTCCAACCCTACACCTAATAGTGAACAATGCCAATATTTTATTTAAATCCAATAGTGATCACACAATTTATTACAGTGCACAATTAGTAGTATCATGTAAACTTTTACCTCCGGGTGATGGTCGGGTTTGCAAGGCCCGAACCATCCAATCATGTCGTACGCCAGGAACATGACTCCCACGCACGGGATTCCTTCATTCACCAAATCTCCTGTGAATTTAGGGTTCATGAGAGGAGTGTATGAGTTACCTGTCAGCCCATGCTTTCCCGGTTGGCTCACGCACTTACTCTCGGGTCCATAGTGTAATTCAAGATTTACTCGCCAAAATAATTTATGAACAATCTGTTTTGTAAATAATAGATTTTGAAAAGATATAAGTATACGTTTTGGCCAAAAACTTCACATAAGGGTTCAAGGCTCTAAATAACTATATTATCCTCACCTGTGACCGAAACGAACAAGGATACGGCTTATTGGGCCTGCCCCTCATCACAAGGAAGCTGGTCTGTACAAAACGAATGCATAAAACAATATGAGTGAAGAATTATAAAATAAGTGAGACTCGACTCATGCACCACTTAAGACGAACGGCAAAACATGAAATAAGTCAATATGAGTGAAGAATTATGAAATGGCATGATCACTAATGAAACAATCTTATTTTTTTCACTAGTTTAGCAAATTTTTACATACGGGGGTCAATGGAATTAATCGGAGAAAATATAATTTTTACACACTAAAGTATTGTTCACCCAAAGAGAGTCCCGACCGGGACTAATTTTTAGTTATAAACTGTCCCGGCCGTAACAGAAAATACATACCCAAGAAAGCCTAGGATCTCGGTCGGGACTGTTTCCAGTTATAAATGTGTCCCGGCCGGGACAACACCTATGTGTGAATTCTGTGAGATCATCCAGGTCGGGACTGTTTTTAGTTCAAATGGGATCCCGGCCAGGATCCTCTGCTCGAAAAATAGAACACAACAGGGCAGTTTCATAACTCCATGCAACACTCAACAAAATTAAATTCAAACTATAAAAATCATTCAATATATGCATATACACATAATACCACACTTAGGCAACATCTAATGCGTTCAAACAACAATAGATCATCATTTATTTCATCATAAACCCTTAATAGAAGTCATCAACCCATATTGATCATACTCTCATTTTTATGCATGAAATTCAAGTCCCAAGTTCATATTCAAGTCTCTAAGCGTCACAACACACAAATTACCAATGAAATTCAAACCCTATCAATCATACTCCAATATACCTTGTATGAAAAAAGGAAGAAGGAAAGAGAGTAGATGATGCTTGTATAATGCTTCAAGGATCAACCAATAGCTTGAAATCAAAATGAAATGAAGAAATTCACTTCCTCCTTCTTGGAGATGTATGGACCGAGAGGGAGAGGGAAATGCAATTGTGTTGTGTGTTCTTGTGTGTGAATATATGCATTCACGTATGAATTTTTGATATAAGAAAGAAAATGGCCCCAATTTGCACAATAGTCCCCAAGGTTTTAAGTTATGCACTTACGTATAATAAGTTTCAAATTAAAATCATTTTGGTCCAAGTAAAATCTTCTTGATCAATCAAGGTCACGTATGAATTTAAATCACATTCATCAAATATTTCACTTAACACTTAGAAATAAAATTCATATAATAAAATAAAATAAGAAATTTAACATTTTTATCTCTCAAACTCACACGTGACGCATATACCTGAATAGTAGAAAGTTGGGGCGTTACAATCCTCCCTTCGTAAAAGAATCTGGTCCCTAGATTCACTTTATCCAAAGAAAATAGCTCGGGATGAAACTGTTTCATTTTCTCCTCTGTTTCCCACGTGGCTTCTTCGGTTTGATCATTTCGCCACAAAACCTTAACCAACGGGATCCGGCGATTCCTTAGTTTTTGAAATTTTCTGCCTAAGATTCTAACCGGCTTTTGGACAAAGGTTAGATTCGGCTCCAATTCTTCTTTCTCAACCGGGAGAATTGTGGATTCATCAAGGTAGTATTTTATGAGTTGAGATACATGGAATACGTTGTGAATCCCCATGAGACTCGGAGGTAGATCTAGCCTGTAACCACTTCACCAATCCGTCCCAAAATCTCAAAGGGACCTAAATACCGAGGATTTATTTAGCTTTCCTCCTTTTCCAATATTAGCAATTCCTTTCCTTGGAGATGTTTTCAAGAAAACCCGATCTCCAACCTCAAACTGTAGATCCCTTGGGCAAAGATTTGCATATTTATGTTGTCAATCCTGAGCTGCTCTCATCCGTTGCTGTATCTGTTCGACCTTTTCTATCATGTCTCTTACAACTTTAGAAGGCTTTTCCAACTTCTCGCCTTTCTTTACACCTTCTTGTTTGGTCCATTTCCACTAACAACGGAGATCGACATTTTCACCCATAAAGAACTTCATATGGTGTCATTTGGATCGAGGCTTGATAACTATTATTATATGCAAATTCAATCAGAGTTAACTGTTCATGCCAGGAAGTCTAAAAATCAAGAGCACAGGCCCTTAGTAAATCCTCGAGATACCTTATAACCCGCTCAGACTGACCATCCGTCTGAGGATGTGCCATAGAACTGAACTTGAGCTTCGTATCTAATATTCTCTGTATTTGCTGCCATAATCTCAAAATAAATCTCGGATCTCTGTCTGAAACAATATTGACTGGAATACTATGGAGCCTCACAATTTCCCGAATATAGATTTCGGCTAGCTTGTTGATCTTGTAAGACATCCGAACCGGTAAGAAGTGCGTAGATTTCGTCAAACAGTCCACAATTACCCAAATACCATCAAACCCGTTTTTCACTTTCGGTAACCCGGTTATAAAATCCCTCGTCACTTGTTCTCACTTCCACTCGGGAATAGGTAATGGCTGTAGAAGGCCACTGGGTTTTTGAAGCTCAGCTTTCACTTGCTGACAGGTTAGATAATGTTTCACATCTTCGGCTACGTCCTTTTTCAATTCGTGCCACCAATAATACTGTTTCAAATCTTTGTACATTTTATTACCTCCAGGGTGGATAGAGAAAGTCGATTTATGTGCTTCTTCAAGCAATACCCATTTCAACTCTTCGGGGACCACCACTCGGTTCTTGAAATGAAGAAGACCAGTTTCATCGAACCCGAATGGGCATTCTGGATCATCTCTCGCTTTAGCCATCAATTTTTTCACTTTCGGATCCTTAGTCTGAGCCTCAAATAACTGATGTTTCAAATCCGGTTGGATAGTAATGTTAGCGACTCTAGCCCTTATCACAATTGGATCCTTTCCACTACTTCCTCCAACTTGCAAATTCGACACACTAACCTTCCTACTAAGTGCATCGGCAACCACATTGGCTTTACCGGGATGATATTTAATAGTATATTCATAGTCCTCAAGAAGTTCCATCCAACTCCTTTGCCTCCTATTCAAATCCTTCTGAGTGAATAGATATTGGAAGCTTTTGTAGTTGGTAAAGATCTCAAACGACACATCGTACAAGTAATGTCTCCATTTTTCGAGAGCAAAAACTATAGCCGCGAGTTCTAGATCATGTGTGGGATAATTCTGTTTGTGTTCCTTTAGCTTTCGGGATGCAAAGGCGATCACTTTTTCTTTCTGAGTTAGAACACATCCTAAACCTTCTTTTAAAGCATCTGCATAAACCGCATATCCTTCTAAACCTTCAGGAAATACAAGCACCAGAGCGGACACTAACTTTTCTTTTAAGAAATTAAAACTTCTCTCGCAGGCTTCATCCCATACAAATTTCACATTCTTCTTGGTCAATTGGGTTAAAGGGGCGGCGATCTTTGAAAAATCCTTCAAAAACCTTCTGTAATGCCCCGCCAAACCCAAGAAACTTCTTATTTCCGAGGCGTTCTTTGGTTTCTCCCATTTCAAAACTGTCTCGATTTTTGAAGGATCTACTTCCAAACCGTTCCCCAAAATTATATGCCCTAAGAAGGAAACCCGATCTATCCAGAATTCACATTTGTTGAACTTAGCGAATAACTGATGCCCTTTTAGAGTCTGCAATACCAATCTGAGATGTCTCGCATGCTCCTCGATAGATTTAGAGAAAACCAGGATATCATCGATAAATATGACAACGAATTTGTCCAAGAAAGGCCGAAGATCCGGTGCATCATATCCA
>JBBMKE010318088.1:3340-13525 GCA_037834125.1 Lippia alba | reverse complement strand
GATAAGTTCTGCCCATGCGTTATGAAGATGATTTTCGAGATCCTTCTCCAGATTTTCCCTGTGGACCTTGGCTTAGAGAATCCGTGGTTCAACGGTACAAGCGGGACAGAAACTGTCCTGCTTCACCTCCAGTGACACCCCAATCCCCATGATATTCCACTGATCCGAATCGCCTTCATATCAGCCATACTGTTATTCTTCCTCATGAGCAATCCCCTACCGCCAATCCTAAACCTTCCCTTTTGAAAAAAATCCATTATCCCGTAACTACTGGCCTTCTTCATAACTCATAGAAAATCCCTCTTATCAGTGAATATCTACCCCCTAAAGAACCCATTTCTTCCATTAAAACCTCCATCATCGATCCCTCCCAATCTAGCAGCAACAACTCTCTACTCATATCACCCAGAAAACTCCAGTCTCAAGCCCAAAACCGTTCACGGCCTACTGATGAAAATCCAGCCCTTCCCGCCAACGCCCTAAAAACGCCTGTGATCATGCCCTCATTCCCACTTCCAGTTTATCTCAGAACTCCCTTCAATCTACCCACATTGTACCACTGAAACCAGTTCTTGAACAAAATCTTGTGAACGTCCCTCTCTCCCTAAATATCCCTATTGGACCGATTGATAACAAAACCAAACACCGTAAATTTCGTACTAAGAAAACTCCCCCTCATCCAGTAGCCTTGCCTAAAACCAGTACTCTCAACCCTCATTCCCCAGAATCTTCTTCCCCCTGGATATTATTTTGGCTCTTATGTGAGTTGCCTTAGTTGGAACTATCAAGGCTCCGGGGGTCCTTGGTGAGTTTGAAATCTTCGCTCTATGATGAGGAGCACAACCCCTCGATTATCTTCCTTTCGGAGATAAGATGTAAACAAAGGAGGATTGATGTCTTGAAAAGAATGTTGGATTTGAATGGTGTGAGTGTTGACTCAGTTGGCACGGGTGGTGGCCTTGCGTTGCTTTGGCGCAGGGATTTTACGGTGAAGCTACAAAGCATGTCTATTAATCATATTGATGTTTTGATCGAGGATAACAATCTTGAAGGGGGGTGGCGTTTTACTAGTTTTTATGGCGCCTCGAGAAAAGAAAATAGATGGATAACTTGGAATCTTCTTAGAACTCTTCATCAGCACTTAGATGTTCCCTGGATTGTGAGTGGGGACTTTAATAAAATTTTGCATAATGATGAGAAAGAGGGCGGTAATGATAAATCTTTCCAACAGATGGAAGCTTTTGGTTCGGCTCTTCGGGAACTAGTTTGTTGGATTTGGGTTTTTTCTGGATTTCCCTTTACTTGGACTAAATCTATGTCCTCTCCGAACACTCTTCGGGCTCGTCTTGACAGCTCCTTAGCTTTAAACAGTTGGAGGTCAGCATTCCCGGAAGCTAAGGTTTATCATGTGCCAACTTCATGCTTTGATCATATTTCCATTTTAACGAGATTAAGAGACCCGATAACTCCGGTGCGGAATAAGAGGGGGCCCTTCCATTTTGAGGCGATGTGGGTTAAATCGAAGGAGATTGAGAAGGTTATCTCGGAGTCCTGGGACGCTAACCTTAGCAACACACCGGCTGACACGGTAATTAAAGGAATTGATAGCTTCCGGTTGGGTTTGCTAGATTAGAGTTGGCGAAATAGGAAAAATGATTCTGTTGATGTGGCGAAAATTGAAAGGAGAATTAAAGAATTAAGACTGAATACTATCACTAAGGATACTAAAACTGAGGAACTTCTACTCCGAGAGAAATTGGATGATATCTTAACGAGGGAGGAGATATTATGGAAGCAACGAGCCAAATTACATTAGCTTAAGGAGGGAAAACACAATACCAAATTCTTCCATTTGAAGGCGAAGCAAAGGATGAGGAATAACCACATTGGTTCACTTAGAGACTCTCGGGGACGACTTTGTAGTTCGGATGGGGAAATCCAGAATATCATTGAGAGCTACTTTGGGAATTTATTCACTTCCCAAGCATGCAGCGATCAGGAAATGGATACAACTTTACAATGCTTACTGAGCCGAGTTAATGATGAGATGAGGAGGAACTTACTTCGGCCGTTCTCTTCTACGAAGGTAAAAATTGCCATTAAACTCATGTATCCCCTTAAATCTCCCGGACCAGATTGTTTTTTCCCTTACTTTTTCCAACATTATTGGTATATTGTGGGTGCTGATATTGTTAGGTGGGTCTGTGATTTCTTGAATAGGGGTAGATTTGATAAGCTTATGAATTATACTCATATTGTCCTTATACCCAAATGCAAAGATCCTAAACTTATTACCCAATTTCGCCCCATTAGCCTTTGTAACGTGGTTTACAAAATCGCCTCTAAAACTCTTGCAAATAGACTTAAACCTCATCTTAACAAAATTATTTCTCCTTCCCAATAGCGTTTATCTCCAACAGGCTCATTAGTGATAACATTCTTGTTGCATTTGATATTAATCACTATATTAAGCATAAGTCTGCAAGAAAGGAAGGCTTGTTTAACCTGAAACTCGACATGAGTAAGGCTTATGACAGAGATGAATGGCGGTTTCTTGAACGGGTAATGATCAGGTTAGGTTTCCCCTCCCTGTTTATTGATCATATCATGTCTTGTATTTCAACTGTGGCTTGATGGTAATGAGTTCGGTTATTTGGTCCCGGAGCGGGGGATTAGACAGGGTGACCCTCTTTCACCTTATTTATTTTTGTTGTGTGCAGAGGTTCTTTTAGTACTTATTTCCGAGCAGGAACGTATTGGCAATCTTTCTGGGATTGCAGTTTGCAGAAATGCTCCCCGGATTTCGTATTTGCTTTTTGCGGACGATACCATGATTTGTGGTACAACATCTCCGGATTCTTTTAATTGTGTTAAATCAGTGCTGGATACTTATGGCAGAATCTCGGGCCAAATTTTGAATGGGTAGAAGTCTTCGGTGTTTTTTAGCAAGAATGTTCAACCAGATTTGCAATTGGATTTGGCTAGGATTTTGGGAGTGAAACGGGTGGAAAAGTTGGACTTGTATTTGGGATTACCTTCAGTTGTGGGCCGTCCTAAAAAAGAGGTTTTTTCGAACCTTGTTGATCGGATTAAACAAAGATGCAGGGATATTCTGAAAAATTTCTTTCCAAAGCCGGGAAAGAGGTCATAATAAAATCCGTTCTTCAAGATATCCCCTCCTTCACTCTGAACTGTTTTCTTTTGCCCGACAATCTTATACATCTCATGGAGTCGGCTATTTCACAATTTTGGTGGGGTGATGGAGAGAAAAGGAAGATACATTGACTTGTGTGGGGGAAGCTTTGCGACAGGAAATCGATTGGCGGCCTTGGTTTTCGAGATATTAAATTATTTAACCTCGCCATGTTATCTAAGTAGCTTTGGCGAATCGTTAAATATCCTGATTCACTTATTGCTAGAATTCTCAAAGCCAAATATTTTCCCTCCACTGATATTTGGAATGCACGTTTGGGACGTTCTCCGTCCTTCACTTGGAGAAGTTTGTTTGAAGCCCGTTATCTACTTGCGGCGGAACACATTGGAGAGTGGGCAATGGGAAAAACATTCACGTTTCGAGGGACATGTGGCTGCCCAAATTCCCTAGTTTTCTGCCTAAAATTAAAGCAAGACTTGCTCACGTCCCAGAGAGAGTTTCAGATCTACTTTCCCCGGGTGCCACTCAGTGGAATGAGATGATTGTGAGGAATTCTTTTCAAGAGGATGATGCCAACTTGATACTGGGAATCCCTTTAAGTAGTCCTAGTAGTGAAGATACTTTGGTTTGGCACTTTGATAAGATGAGGAGGTTTAATGTTCGAAGTGCCCATCATCTTGCGGTACACTTAGCGATTACGGCGAGACTTGGGACCGGATCTGGAAATTAAATGTTCGACCAAAAGTGCGACTATTTCTGTGGAGATGCTGCAGGAATATTATTCCAACAGGAGTGAACCTGCTTCGACACCACTGCAGGAATGAATTTCATTACATCCACAGTAACTCGGACTCTGAAGACTGTAACCATGCGCTGCTTCTCTGTCACGTTGCGCGGCAGACTTTGGCAATTTCCCCAATTCCTCACTCTGTTATTCTGGACATGGAAATTGATTTTGTCGCGGGGTTGGGTAAAGCTTTGGGTTCGCTGGAAAAGGAATAGGCTGGGTTGTTTGCAAATATTCTCTGGCAACTTAGGGATTTCCATAATCGGAAAAGATAAGAGGACATTAATAAAACACCACTTGAGTTGCTTCAGCTCGATCTTGGGCAATCAACTCCAATTATGGCCCTTAAAGATGAGAATAACTCACTGGTTCGTGTCAAAGCTCCCGCCAAATGGTCTAAGCCTGATGATGGATAGATTAAGCTAAACTTTGATGGAGCCGTTTTCCATTCCTCTAATTCCATTGGCATAGGGGTGGTGGCTCGGTATTGCAATGGCAGAGTGGTGGGTTGGGAAATGGATTTTCGTAGGAATACCACGGATTCCCTCGTTGCAGAAGCCATGGCTGCGCGCTCAGCGATCATCTTAGGGAGGGACTTCGGGTGGAATAAAGTTGTGGTGGAAGGAGATAATGCTACTGTGATCAATCTCCTTCAGCAGCAAGGTGAGGATTTGTCAACCATTGGCAGCATTATTGAAGATTCAAAGTGGGCTTTTTCAGCATTTAATCACATTAGCTTCAATCTTATTAGGCATGGAGCTAATTCGGTAGCCCACACGTTAGCTAGACATGCGGCTTCGGCCTATGTTGGTGCTTTTGATATTCCTTCTGTTGCGTCTTGTTTTGTTGAGTTGGATTTGGCGTAGTTTAGCCGGTTTGGCTGGTCGTAAAAAAAAATTGATGATAATTGACGTAGGTCATTAGATTGCACGCCATTTATATTTGATCCAAGAGAATGAGTTACTTTCGATTCAATAATTGAAAACAATAAATCAATGGACTTGGATACAATGATTGAATAATTAAATAAATGATGAAAGTACTAGCAAATAGTTTCTTTCTTTTTTTTTTTTAGTATTAGCAAATAGTTTGTAAATCTAGTGTAATAGAGTATTGGAAAATTGATCGAATCGAAAGCTTAAAAGATTTATTAATGTGGACAACTTCAATTTGAAACGGAGCTAAGTCAGGTTTTCCCGACATAGACGCTACAGTAGTATCAACTAAAGACTTAGATCAGAAGTAGTCTAAAAAGTTTGAAAGAATCTAAAATGTCGGGATTTTTGATCCATAACTTGGACACTTATCGGCCATTCAAACCACCTATTTATATCAGAAGATGCCAGACCTACAATTTCTCAGCTTGCGTCTATTAATGTAGTACCTATTTGTTTACATGTCATGTATCATAATATGCTTATCAGTATTAATCAGACAGTTGATTCAAGTGGATAAAGACTTGAGTTCACTTAAGCAAGGTCTCGTCGGATAGTTGGCTCAAGTGGATAAAGACTTGAGTTCACTTAAATAAGGTCTCGAGTTCGAACCTTGTGGATGTAAAAAACTAAAAAAAATAGTAACTTCCAAGTGATGTAATTTAACGGGTTTAATATTATGTTTGCTTAATTAAAAATTTATGTGTGATTATTATTGATAGAGAGAACTTTACATTTGAGTGGTCTAAATGAAGAAATAATTAGATCTAACTACCCTACATTACTTTACATTTGGATCTAATTACAATGCAATCTATTTAATTTGAGAAATTATATTTTAGTCCCTAATTTTTTAGAACCGTTTATGGTCGCTGAAGTTGTTAGGATTTTCGTTATGTCATTCCAAAAAATGTCCATAATTTATTGTTAAATTCATAATTTATAGAAATCGTTTTGTCGATTGTGTAAATTTTAGGGATTATTATAATTTTAGTCATATATTCAATATAACACTCATACAACCGTTAGGGCATAACTATACTTTTATAAATTCCGTTAGGAATTTCAGGCCAAATAAGATTTATAGGAACTAAAATATAAATTTCCAATTTTGAATGAGTTGCGTTGTAATTAAGTCTAAATGCAGGCTAGTTAGACATAAATGACCAATGAATCATAGAAAGACAAAAATAATATAATTACACCACTTAGTGCTACAAAGAACGGGAGAAAAAAATTAGTAACTTCCAAGTGATGTAATTTAACGGTTTAATATTATGTTTGCTTAATTAAAAATTTGTGTGTAATTATTATTGATTGAGAGAACTTTACATTTGAGTGGTCTAAATGAAGAAATAATTAGATCTAACTACCTTACATTTGGATCTAATTACAATGCAATCTATCTAAATTGAGAAATTATATTTTAATCCCTAATTTTTTAGAACCGTTTATGGTCCTTGAAGTTGTTAGGATTTTCGTTATGTCATTCCAAAAAATGTCCATAATTTATTGTTAAATTCATAATTTATAAAAATCGCTTTGTCGATTGTGTAAATTTTAGGGATTATTGTAATTTTAGTCATATATTCAATAGAGCACTCATACAACCGTTAGTGCATAAATATACTTTTATAAATTCCGTTAGGGATTTCAGGCTAAACAAGATTGATAGGAACTAAAATATAAATTTCTAATTTTGAATGTGTTGCCTTGTAATTAAGTCTAAATGCAGTCTAGTTAGACATAAATGACCTATGAATCATATAAAGACAAAAAGAGTATAATTACACCACTTAGTGCTACCAAGGAAAAAAAAAAGGGGATCAATTAGATTACTGTTATTTTGCCACAGTGTGTAACTCATTTGGTTCCGAAGAAACAGATTTACTGCAAGATGCAAAGTTTAATTCCCATATGCTACAGTGTGAAAACTTTATTTTTTAGTCCAATATGGCTCTGGAGGTAGGCTTTGGGGGTGGGCTGATCTTTATTTTTTAGTCCAATATGGAATTTTAGGGGTGATCTCCATGTAGACTTGTGGGAAGCACACGTCCTCTTTAACTGGCCGTCAAGTAACTAATTTATCTTCTCCCACTTAATTCGTCGGGTCAGAATAAGAGAGCACGTTGACGTGAGTCCTCAACCTTATGCTAGTAAAGAAAAAGATATCATGTCGTGTCACATCACACCCAATAATTCAGCTGACTTTATATAATATAACCAAACGACTAATGTTTGTGAAGTGTGGCATTTGGTCAATCACTTCTCAGTTCTCACTTCTCAGCCTAAAATTCGTTACCACTTTATTCTTCTCCCTTTAGATATGGCTTACGCAAACGTCGTTTCACTCTCGAATACCATAGCTAAATTGCTGCGAGATCATGATCAAGATCCCAATGCTTTTCACGAAAACAACAAATCAAATTCCTCCGTGAAAAAGTTACTTTCTTGCAAAACTTTTTGGATGATTTTCCAGAGAAATTAGCCAACAATCTGGAAGCAAGAATCAGGGATGCATCAGATGAAGCAGAGGAAACTATCGAGCATTTCATGACAGAACAAATTCGGGCATGTTGTACCAAAAACAGATACTCAAGTACTGCCCCAAAGTTTGAGGTTAGGCTTTGTTATGATTTGCAAAAACTGAAATTGGAAAAGGTGACAGAGAAAATTGATTTGATGTCAAGAGAGGCTATGAAAATCAAGAATAGAACCAGATTAACTGAAGATGTCACTGAATCTAATGATTTTGGAGATGTCATAGCTTCTTCTTCATCATCAACAATCCTTTCTCCCATCAGGGAAGATTTTTCCATGGTTAGTTTTGATGATAATTTGATGGCAATAAAGACTTGGATTCGTGGAGAATCATCCAGACTACAATTTCTTCCTATTGTTGGTATGGGAGGAATTGGTAAGACTACTCTTGCCCGAAATATTTTTAATGATGCATTAATTGTGGAGCATTTCCATATTCGTACTTGGGTCATAGTTTCACAAGATTATAGTGCACAAGAAATTCTTTTAAGCCTCTGGTTTTCTATTAATGCATTCAACGAGGAATGTCAAGGAATAAATGGATCAATTCAAGAAAAAATATATAATAGTTTGCAAGGTAGGAGGTATTTGATCGTAATAGATGATATGTGGAGTACAAAGGCATGGGACGATGTAGTGAGGGCATTTCTCGCTGATGATAAAGGAAGTCGAATCATGATAACTTCAAGGTTATATGATGTGGTTGCTTATCCGGACTCTTCTAGCCTTCTTCATGAGATACGATTCATGGAAGCAGATCGAAGTTGGTATTTGCTCAAGGAGAAGGTGTTTACACGAGAAAATTGCCCTCCCGAATTGGAATCCGTTGGAAAGACAATTGCAATAAGTTGTAGAGGACTCCTGTTGCTATAGTCCTAGTTGCAGGGCTCTTGGCATCAGTTGGTAGACGTTGAGCTGCGTGGGAGAGTGTCGCGAGTAATGTCAATCGAGCAGTGAATATGAAAAATGATGAGCAATTTACGAAGATATTATCTTTAAGTTACATCCACTTGCCTGATCATCTGAGACCATGTTTCTTGTATTTTAGAGGTTTTCCTGAGGATCATGGGATTCATGCTTCAAAACTCATTAAATTGTGGCTAGCGGAGGGGTTCATGAAACCAAATGAATCTAAAAGTCTTGAAGATGTAGCAGAGGAATATTTGGAGGATCTCATCAAGAGAAGTCTTGTGTTGGTCACCAATAGGTAGTCAAATGGAAAAATCAAAAGTTGCAGTGTCCATGATATTGTCCGAGATTCGTGCATAAGAAGAGCTCAAGTGGACAAGTTTCTTTTTAGTGTTAAGGATAGCTATGTTCACTTGGCTTTTCCGAATTACATTAAAAACTGGCATCGTGTGAGCATTACTCATGCTGATCGAAGTTGTATCACCAACATTTATGACACAAGCATTCGTACAATTCTAGACTTCCGCAATGGCACTAAACCTCAATCTGGTTTCTTGGGAAACTTTAGATTACTCAGGGTATTGGATACGGTGAGATATGCTCATCCTGTTGAAGTATTTGAGCTGTTTCTGTTAACGTAACTTGCTTTGGACTATCCTTTGATTAATATACCTGCAGCCATAGCAAACCTTCAGAATCTTCAAACCTTAATCATTCATCCATCAATGAGCTGTATATCATATGTGATATTTTTTCCATCAGAAATCTGGAAGATGCCACAATTAAGGTATCTCATTTCATCCCTTTTTGTCTTTCACCCTATCCAGAAGGAGCAGCTTGTGCTTTAGAAAGTCTCCAAACACTTTCAGAGGTCACAGATTTGGTATGTGCGGAAAAGATCTTGAGAATGGTTCCAAATTTGAAGAAATTGGGAATCTCTTTCATATTGAACTATACCTGGAAGCATGGTTTGCCGGAACGGTTCTGGAACGGGTGGAACGGACGTTCCGGAACGGGAACGGCAGCCTCCGTTCCGCTGTTCCGGTGTGGAACGTCTATTCACCTGGAACGGCGTTACTCTGCCATGGATCGGCTTTCCGCGGCGTTATAATGGCCGGAGCGGAACGGAACGGCAAGAAATGGGAAAAAAGAGGACAGATAGATAAAAGAGGACCATTTTCTGCCATTGCCTGAAAAGGAGGAAGACGACCGATAGATAAAAACTAGGTTTATCATTTAATTAATAAAGGCTAATGGGCTAAAGTATAAAATTGACTAATGGGCTACATTTTTATTAATGGCCTGCTTTTTTGAATTAATATTTGTATATGCATTTTTTCTTATATTTATTTTGATTATTTTTTAAAAACGTTGAGTTTTTTTATTTTATTTTACTTTATATATAATTTTATTTAATTATAGCATATATTTTAATTGAATTATATTGCAGATATGATATTATCAATCATTTTTTTTAGATGCCTCAACGTGTGATATTGGTTAGAATTTTGGTGAACCTATTACAAAGATTCCAAGGATGTAAAATGTAAATATTACAACAAAATTATTAACAAAAGAATAACAAGATTGAAACAACATATTGCATATGTGAGTGGACAAATTGAACAACTGCTCTCGATGAAATTCAAAAAATAATGAAAAAGCACATTTTCAAAAATTGAGAAAGAAATTATGAAACGAGAAAGGAAATGAAACTAGATGTTACTTCGGATGGAAAATATAATGTGAGTGACAAATATAAATATAATACAAAGTAATGTTACATAAATTGATAAATGAATAAGTTTTAAACATTTTTTTGGGATGTTATACATGTTTTTAATAAGTAGCCGCGATTT
>JBBMKE010317978.1:0-13525 GCA_037834125.1 Lippia alba | reverse complement strand
CCAAAACCAATTCTTGTTTTCTTATTTTACTGAATATTTTTGATGCAGTTGTGGACTTGCCTCTTACAAATGAAGGACGAACCAAAAACCATTTTTTGACTCAAATGCAGACGAATTGGGGAAGTGTGAGCAATGAAGTGCCACAATCTTATAACTACAATCAAAATTTTCAATCTCAGGATTATTATCAGCCAAACATGGGACTACTAAATGACATTGAGAAACATTTGCTAGGAGGATCTCAGGTTGCACCCTCCCACTATCAGGGAACTCTTGTTGCCAATGTGGATCGGACATGTTCGTTGCTCGAATCAACGGATGAGGTCAATAATCCACCCGGATTCATCCCAAATCATTCAAGCATGAGTTATAGCAATACAAATGTGCAGAATAGTGGAAGAAATATGAATTATGGTCTCTACTCAGAATGGCAGCTGCCTTCTTATGATCAGTCTAGTGATAGCATAAACATGGAACAAACATTGGATAATTCAATCAATCCTCCGTTCATTTTTCCTGGTGATCCAAACAGGGGAAATTTCTTTTGAGCTTTTATTTAGTGCTTTGGATGATGGGAAAGATGGATTTTGTTAAAGTTGAGATGAGGGAATTAAATGAGGGGATTTGTTGGGATAAATGTGCATCATTAGTAGGCCCCTATCCCCTTCTTTTCTTTTTTTTCCTCTCTTTTTTTTTCCCCTTCTTTTGGGTAACTTGGGAGTAAATCCTCATTAGAAATAAATGTATGATGTATGACTTGTGCTAAGTGCAAAGGCACCAGAAAAAAAACGCAAGTCTGGCTTTATTTTTATGAGTTTTTTTGCATGTTGTCTTCAATTCAATACCGTTTTCTAAAATTATGGCACAATTGTTATTGTCTTTTTATAGTATAGCTCGTTTACTTTGATGGGTTCTTATCGGTTGGAGTTAATTGTGTAATAGTATTTTTTTGGGTTATATAAACCAGTAAATTTTTTACTTTGATGATTGGAAATTAGTACATTGTTATCTCAATTTGAGAATGTCTTTACCTTTAATACTTATAAATCATTCTATTTTAATAAAAGACTATTGTGCCCCTTCATTGGAGTTCGTGTCCTACAACATTATTGGTTATTGCCATCCGCTATTTGCGTTCATCCTTCAAAGTAAATATCTAGAGTTTTCTCCCAAATCAAGAAATTCAAAGGCTCAGTACGTCGGATCGTTAAGGGCAGAAATTATAACCTACGACTCCAATTCCGGTGAGTTCTTGGTTAGGATTCGAACAATGTCCTGCTTTTTTTCGGGGATCCGGTGTTTCGTCGTTGTTTATGACCATTTTCCTGTAATTAGGGCTACTACCTAAAACATCAGTGTGAGTGAGATGTTTTGTGATTGAATCACAAATTAAATCTTTCGGATTTCGTTTTTCTACTATTGAATCTGATGTTAATGCAATGAGGCATACATGTTTGTCTCATTGTTTTAATATTGCGCCTGTTTGTAGCACCTTGAACGGTGGGCACTATATTCCCCGCACCATAATCCGACACGTGTAACGAAATGGAAGGTCCGCACACGCGCCAAACAATAGCGAATGGGTGACAAACAAAACTCACACCTAAGCTAAATGGTCTAGACCCTCAATCAGAGTGCGCAAGAAACATATAATAGCGGAAGCGATAAAATTTAAACATAACAACATGCTAGCATCAACATATCATATACATATCAAATATTCAAATGCCACACTATGACTCCCCGTCCGATACATCGCACTAGTAAGCGTCACGAGAGAGTTTACTTTACGCAATGATGTGTTTAAATCCAACTTTAATTGACTATGTTATTAATATGGTTAAAATGGAAACTTATAAAATATATATTCTTGCATGAAAACTTGGAAGATCAATTTAACTGTTGAGAAACGAATGTGAAATAGGACTTGGGCCTATTTGTGTTTTGAGCCTAATTTAAGTTAGGTTGGGTTTTGGTCATTCGGACCAATATGAGCTCGGAAATTCGAATCTGAATTCCGATGCCGCCATTGTGCTTGTTTCATAAATCCGGGTCATTGAAATTTATTTCACACCATTTGGAAACCATCTAAGCCTTGAAGCCTTTTAAATCCGGTTCACTAACTCAAGAGTCACTTTAGACCGGATATCCCCAATTTTGACCTAAAACCGAAAACTATCAGCCATATATATAGCTCTTTGCCATTCTCTCTCATTCATTTCAAAACCCCAACAAGCCTAACAAGGAAGAGTCAAGGAGAAGCTTCAAGAGGAGATCAAGTCTTGGACCATTCTTCCATACTTAGGGCTCATATCTCTCTTTCCTTCTTCCTTTCACGAATCAAGGTATGTTCCAGGTTTCCTTTTCGATTCTATTCTTGGATTTGAGCATGAGATTGAATGTGACACCCCGCTCGATACATCGCTCAGGTATGCATCACGCGAGAGTTTATTTTATGCACTTATGTGTTAATCTCCAACTTTGAGTGATTACGTGTCTTAATCGATTAAAATGAGAAGGAACAAAATATGAATTCTTGCATGACAACTTGGAAATTAATCTAACTGTTGAAATTGAATGTGAAATAGATCTTAGGCCTATTAGTGTTTTGAGCATACTTTAAGTTAGGTTGGTTTTGGGGTGGTTCGGATCAATATGAGCTCGAGAATTCCAATCTGAATTTCGACACCATAATTGGGCCCGTTTCATGGATTCGGGTCCATTGGAATTTATCTCACTCCATTTGATAACCATTTAAGCCTTTTAAATCCGGTTCCTTAACTCATGAGCCACTTTAGACCGTTTTCGCAACTTTGACCTAAAACCGAAAACTAGCCCACATATATAGCCTTTGTCACATTTCACCCATTCATTTCAAATACCCAACCAAGCCTCAAGAGGATGAGTCATATCTCTCGATTCTTCTTCCCTTCACGAATCAAGATATATTCCGAGTTTACTTTTCGATTCTATCATTGTTTTGTTTGAGCTTGAGCTTTGGTTGTATGAACTTGAATGAAGATTTATGTGAAAATGAAGTTTTAATGCCCAACTTTGGAATATGGTTAGATTGATGATATCTTGAGTGTTTAAGCATGCTATGATGTTTTATATGCTCCTTGTATGCTCTAATTGCTGGAAATTCATTGATTGAAGCTAGGGATTTAAATCACCATATTTAAAGCTTGAAAATCTTTGAAAATGGGTGTTTGAGATTTTGGGCAAAAACCTTTCTAAACTCAAATTAAATTTATGATGATGAATGATGTTAGCTTTTCAATTTATTAAATTTTACATTTTATCGGATGGTATAAAATAAATACAAGTAGATATAGATATCACTATTGATCCGGGTCGAAATTAGTTTATCCGATATGGAGGTCTAGTTGGCAACTTCGGCTTAACCAGTCAAGAATTTATATTGTGGGTTCTAACTTGACCTAAAAACACTTAGCAGACGTGAGCTCAGGGCCAACTTGGGGGACTTGGGGTTTTGCCCAAGTTTGGCACTCCGACGCTCAAGTCAGTATTGAGGTCGACTCTAGTGAGAGAAAAATTGCAAGAAAGGCAATTAAGTGCTCATAAATGCTCACCAACCTCAATTGAAGTGAGGAGTATTTATAGTCTTGATGGAAAAATGCACTAGTGCGTGTCTGCAGGGGTGCATTTAATGCGACTGAGTAGCTTTCCCGATGAGGTAACGGTCGATCCATGCAACGGGGCGTTGGGCGTGCCAATTTTCTCTTTGGGCGAGACCGGCTTACAGAGCATTAAATGCGTCTGGGTAAACCCGCGAGGAATGGGGAGGCGACACGTGTCTTGATCGCGACGCGTATTTGAGTGCGGAGAACACCTGACCCGTGGGGTCGAGGACAGGGGATCGAGGTCGGAGTAAACCCGGGAAATTGCCAAGTATGGGGGGATCGAGCTCGACCCCTTGGCTTGCGAGCTCTTGGGGTCGGATTCGACCCCTTGGCTTGTGAGCTCATGGGGTCGGTTCGACCCCTTGGCTGGTGAGCTCATGGGGTCGGTTCGACCCTTGGCTTATGAGCTCATGAGGTTGGGTTCGACCCCTTGGCTTGTGAACCCGACCCCTCGGCTTGTGAGCTCTTGGGGTGGGGTTGACCCCTTGGCTTATGGGCACATGGGGTGGGTTTGACCCCTTGGTACACGGGCATGTGGGGTCGAGTTCGACCCCTTATGGCGCAAGGGCTCATGGGGTCGGCCCCTTGGTACATAATCTCATACGGGGCGCGGAGTTGATAGCATCCGCGTGGCAGTACGGGAGTCGTAATAGGGTGCCACTTATTTTTGGTTATTTTATGGCATATCAGAGGCCCCCTAAATTACCGGTGTGAATTTTTGCGGTGGTAATTTTCATCGATTCGGTATCAGGTGGGCAGAGCCGATTATCCGTTGAATATTATCCAAAGTCACATCAATGCCACGTCTTTTCGATCGACTCGGTCAACGAGGCTCCATAATGGCTCTGGTTTGTGGATCGAGGGAAAAAGTAACACGATCTTCCATGCGTAATAATGAATTGGGCTCGTATTTCGAGAGGCCATCATTTCTCACTTTCTATATATACTTGAGGGCTCATTCTCATTTGCTATACTTCTCTACCAAAATTCTTCAAGCATTTGAGAAGAGAGAGCCTTCGATAAGTGAGAGAGTTCGACCCCTTGATTAGTGAGCTCGTTTCCGACGCCAGGAAAAGGTAATTCCAAGATCTTTTCTTGGGGGTTCTTTTTATTTTTTTCCTTCGTGCAAATCATGGCACCCCATCGGTTCGTCGTTTCCGACGATGAAAGCGAGATAGACCAACCATTCACTCCGTCCGGTGACTTGTCCGGCGAGTTCGGCGAGGCTCCACCCCTCCCGAATTGGCATTTCGATGATTTTTTTCGATTTCTTCGACCAACTCAAGGTCCAACAATTTGAGCCGAATTGAGGAGGGCAAGCCTGGACTTCAACCGCTAGATGACTGATCGACGAACGGAATGCGGCCTAGTCCGGTGGCAAACTCGATCCGAGGATGAGGTCCGAGCGGTATCCGAGGCGGGGGCTCGGCATCGACCCGAGGCTTGAGGTCGACCGAGAGTCAGGGCGAGGGGCCGAGCTTGACCCAAATGGAGAGGTTGAGGTCGAGGATTCTAAGCCGATCTACCGGACTCAGACTCTAGTGACCGAGAGAATGTCCACCCTGTCCCAACGCGAATATAACGAGATTTGAAATTGGTTGAGCGGGGCCCCGGAAGGGGTAACGACTCGGTTGCCTTATGAAGGGGAGACTGTGGGAGCCCCACAGATGGAAAACACTTTTGAAATTTATCACTCGATGATGAAACACGGGTTTCGATTCCCGCTCCACCCTATTTTGGAGGCCTTCTTCCAACGCGTCGACCTCAGCCTTGCCGAGCTTACCCTGAATTCCATCATCTTGATATTTAGCGCAGTTATTATGCTCAGGTGTCTTGGGTTCGAGCCGTGATTCGAAGACCTCGGAGAGTTTTTCTCGCTCGTTACTTCGATCAAATTTGGGGACAATTATTACTACTTGCAGGCCAGGCCCCACCGAAAGTTGGTTGAAATTCCGATCCCGTCGCACGGGAGTGATTGGAAGGAGAAGTTTTTCTTTATTGAATGCCCGAAGCCACTTTCTTTCCATACCGAACGGACCTCGTTGAGCCCATGAAAGTTCCTAAAAAGAAGAACGTTCGGTTGTGTGAAAAGGAGAACTTTTGGCTCTTAAGTAATTTAGGTCACCTTGACCCGGACTACTTGACAAGTATTGATCACTTGGTCGCGGCGGGTTTGGTTCTGGGGAGGACGTAAAAAAATCTCAACTTTGGTGAGCCTCTGGCTCCGGCTCCGACCCGATCCCGCCCATCAGGCCTTGGGCATTTATTCCCGTGTTATTCCCTTGCGTTTGTTCTTTCCTTATCCTTCTATTTTCGGCCTTCTGTGTCTCTAATCGAATTTGTTCCTTTTGCAGGTCTGCACATACTCAGGATGAGTCATTTGAGAAATTTACGGAAGAACTTGAAGAAGAAAGACAATGAGATAATCCCACAGACTGCCTTGGAAGAGGTGGATCGATCAATATGCGTCATCAACGGAAAACTGCAGAACCCCCAGGAGTTGACCCGACGAACTCGACACCAAATTTCTCTGGTGACGCGACCTGAGGACTCGGTACAGGGAGGGACATTGGAGACGGGGCAGGCCTTAGATGCGGTCAAGCTCAATCCGGAGGGTCTTGAACAAGTAATTTATTTGGATCATTTAGATCTTTATATCGATCCCAACATAGATCCTTATGATCTAGCTCTTCTTCAGGGTGCAGAGACTGGGCGGTTACTAAAATGAAAAAAAAACCCAAGGGTTCTGGCCATGGAGGTCGAGGTTGACTCCGACGACCCCAACATGGAAGGTAAGCTGCTAAGTTTTGGTGAGTTTCACCCGCCACATTGGCTAGGAGGGCTCGAGCGGGTGAGAGGAGATGGGACGTTCCGGAACCTTGTCATTGGCGAGCCTGACCCGGAGGTGTTGTCCTCCCTTTTCAATATGGCCTGTGTGATTGTCGAATAAAGGACAATGTGTAAGGAACCAATTAGCCATCAATGACACAAAATCAGCAAAAGAATTTTCGATGTAAGCGCATCATTTTCCTTCCCTTCTGATATTCAGTTACTATATTTCTTTTCTCTCATGACCCCACTTTTAGTCGACAGGAGGTCCTCCCAACTGTTGTCAGCGTACTCCAAAAGGCCGAGGTCTATGAAAGTGAAATGCACAGGTACAGAGAGAGGTACAGGGCTGTTAAGGCAGCGCTGAGGTAGACCGATGCCGGATTGCTGACAGAACTTGAGAAGGAAGTCGGCGAGCTGAGGTCAGAGTTGCAAAACGCCAAGGAGCAGATCGTTGCCCTGACCTCGAGCCATGCGACCGAGCTGAGCTATTCAAGCCGAGACCAAGCAAAAGGTTGAGCAGGCGAAGGCCGTTGGGTGGAATGGGGGTCAATCAGAGGCTTTGTCAGAAGGCCAGGCTAGGATCGAAGCTATGATGGAGTCCTTTCAAAATACGAAGGCCGCAATCGAGCAGTATGCAGTTCGTGAGTTCATTGAAGGGCCTGCTTTTGAGAAGGCGAACTCAGTGATAGGGGCGATGGACCTGGAGATCGGGTTCTAGCTTGCTTGCAACCAGTACCGGGGTTGCGGTATTGTTCCCGAAAGCTCCAACGTGGCGAGAATTAATCTCGACAAGCCCGATCCATACCCCGAGCCAGAGGATAAAGTTCTCAAAGACTCGATTGAGATCAATTGGAGTCAGCATAAGTACGGGTTTGCCATCAACATGGCAGAAGCTAAAAGGGATAAGAAGCCCCCTACCCGAGAGCTCCCTCAGCCGGTCGACTTTCGGAGCTTCTTTTCTCCAATCCGCTGGGGTCGAGACAAGTCCAGAGGCTCATCCGATGCCTCTTGATCTTCTCCCCGATCTTGATCACATAGCTGGTGTGTGTTCTAGTTGATTCACCCTAACCGGCCGGGTTATGGCCAGATAAGATCTGATCTCAAGACGTGCTACTTTTATGTTAGCTTCCCTCTTTTTTTTGACAAGTGTTCAGGGGTCCGGGTCGATCGTGCAGGGATCGAACTCGACCCCATCGTGTCGCACCGGCCTGTTGGGCGGGGCAATGTCTAATGTATGCTTTCTTTTCCCTGAACTTGCGTCTTATTTACTAATTTTGGAGTCTAGCCCATAAACTCTCGGTATAGCTAACGTAGACTTATCACGGCTTCGGATAGCTAACGTAGTCACCGATGCCTTATTTAACGTAGTCTTGTTTACACTTTCCTTTCCCCAAACTCGGTATAGCTAACGTAGTCACCGATGCCTTGAGCAGAAAGGCAAGTGTAAGCAATTTGAAAGTCGAGGACTTCTAGTTCGAGTTCGGGATCAGTTACTTTTTGGATGAGGACTTGGTTAGCGAGTCTCACTGTTGTATCAGATTCTAAGAGACAGCTGTTGGAAGCTCAATCTACGGACTTGGAGATTCAGAAATTGGTTATTCGTGCAAGGGGTGATCCGAAATCAAGGTTCAAGGTAGACGATACGGGTTTGTTGAGGTTTGAAACGAGAGTATGTGTCCCGCAAGAGCTCAAGAGAATCGTACTTGAGGAGAAGCATCGCTTAGGGTACTCTATCCATCCAGGAGGTACCAAAATGTACCGGGACTTAAGAGAGAAGTTTTGCTGGAATGATATGAAAAGGGACGTCGTGAACTTCGTAGTCTTATTTACACTTGCCTTTCCCTGAACTCGAGTCTTATTAAACCTTCGGATCCATAAACCAAAGAAAATAGGGTCTGACCCATCGCGGTTCGGGCGTGGTTAGATATGCCCAAAGAACCCCGTCGAGCTCATCCGCCCAAGAGCCCAACTTAGCGTCGAGCTGAGTCTTGAGGTTTTGAATAATAATTTTGTTCGTGACTTCGGCTTGGCCATTCGGTTGAGAATGGCCAATGATCGTGAATCAGAGGTCGATCCTGAGGTCTTGACAATAGTGTTTTGTGTTCGCGCTGTGGAATTGCATCCCATTATCACAGATTAAGACCCTGGGGACCCCAAAGCGGCAGATTATGCTTTTCCAGAGAAAATTCCTTTCTACTGCATCGGTGATCTTTGGGACTACCTCGGCCTCGACCCACTTTGAGAAGTATTCAACTGCGACGATGACATTTTTGGCGTAGAGCTAGAGAGAACAGCCCAATGAGGTCGATCTCCCATTAGTCGAAGGGCCAAGTGACGTCGACCTCAATCATGGTCACGGGGTGTTGATGAATGAGGTTTTCGTGTTTCTGGCACTTGGGGCACTTCATGGAATGCCGCTTCGCGTCTTGAACCAGTTTCGCCCAGAAGTAGTCGGATCTCAATACTTTGCGAGCGAGAGCTCGACCTCCTGAGTGGTTCTCGCAATATCCCTCGTGGATTTCCTCTAAGACATCTTGAGCCTGGCTAGGTCGGAGGCATCTGAGAGGGGGTTCGGTGAAGGATTTTTGAATAATCTTCCCTCGTAAACGAGCACGTACCTTAGGGATCGATATTTTACCCTTCTCGCATCGGTTCTATTTTGGGGTACAGTGCCATTTTTGAGATATACCACGAGGTCGTCTATCCAACACGGTTCGCTCGGGTCGATTATGGGTCGCGGAGAGTTGATGAATGAGGTTTCCGTATTTCTGGCACTTGGGGAACTTCATGGAATGCCGCTTCGTGTCTTGAACCAGGTTCGGCCAGAAGTAGCCGGATCTCAATACTTTATGAGCGAGAGCTCGACCTCCTGAGTGGTTCCCGCAACATCCCTCATGGATTTCCTCTAAGACATCTAGAGCCTGGCTAGGTCAGAGGCATCTGAGAGGGGGTTCGGTGAAGGATTTTTTGAATAATCTTCCCTGGTAATCGAGCACGTACCTTAGGGATTGATATTTCACCCTTATCACATCGGTTCTATTTTGGGGTACAGTGCCATTTTTGAGATATACCATGAGGTCGTCTATCCAACATGGTTCGCTCGGGTCGATTACGGCAACATAGGGGTCGGGGTCATCAATAACCCGCTTTCCCGAAATGAGGTATGAGATGGTTCCATCTCGAGTTCCTTGTACACCGCTAGCCAATTTGGACAGAGTGTTAGCTCGGCCAATCTCTTCTCGAGGCACTTGCTCAATTTTGAACTCCTTGAATTGGGCGATGAGTTCGTTTACCATTTTGAGGTACGCGGCCATTAAATCCTCTCGGGCTTCATAGACTCCATTTACTTATCCTACAACTAGCTGAGAGTCAGTTACGATGGCTAGCTTTTCTACTTTATGCTCGAGTGTGAATTTAAGGCCAGCTATGAGTGCTTCATACTCCGCCTCATTGTTAGTGGCTTTACAATCGAGGCGTATGGCAAAATCAAACCGGGTGTTGTCTGAGCTAACTAATGATGTCCCCACCCCTTTCCCTGAAGAGGTTGATGAGCCATCGACGTGCATTGTCTAGGCTAAGGGGGTTGGGATCGATTTTGGAGGGGTACGTTCTTTTCGACTAAGAAGTCAGCCAGAACCTGGGCTTGTTGTGTGGCTCGGGGCTGGAAAGAAATGTCATGTTGGCTGAGTTCGACCGCCCACTTCATCATTCGACCTGAGACGTCGGGTCTTGCAAGGACTTGCTTTAGGGGTTGGTCAGTGAGCACAACTATTGGATGCGCGTGGAAGTACAGCCTTAACTTCCGAGCCGAGTGACTTAGAGCATATACAAACTTCTCGAACTCCAGGTAGTTGAGCTCGGCTCCATGAAGGATCTTGCTTAGGTAGTACACCGGCAAGTGTTTTCGATCCCGAATCGCGACCAGAACCGAGCTAAAGGTTTCCTGAGAGAGAGATAGATAGAGGTATAGGGTTTCTCCTTCTTTGGGTTTTATCAGCAAAGGCGCGGTGGACAAGTATGCTTTGAGCTGGTCAAAGGCTTTGTCATACTCTTCGTCCCATTGAAACTTCTTTAAATTTTGCAAGACTTTGAAGAATGGGAGGTTGCAATCAGACGATCGGGATATGAACTGGTTAAGGGAGATGATCCGACCGACGAGGGATTGGACTTGGCTTATGCATCGGGGTCGGGGTATGACTTGGATGGCCTGGATCTTCATGGGGTTCACCTCGATCCCACACTGGCTAACCATGTAGCCCAAAAATTTACCCCCTCGACCCCAAAGGTGCATTTATCTGGGTTCAGCTTCATCCCATATTGGCGCAATATCTAGAACGCTCGATGCAAATGGTCAAGGTGATGGTAAGCTGTAACACCCCACTTGTATATATATGTAGATGGATGAAAGAATGAAGCGGAACATCCCAACCCCCGCACTGAAGCACCCCTCAAGTAATGGTGTGAGCCATCACTCAAGAAATACTCCAGCAAACGGGGATGACCATTAACAATTAACAATAACAGAGTTTAACAATGTGGCTTATGCAGCGGAAAATCAGAGTAATTTAAAACTTTTCAAAACATGTGCGTGATGGCATATAAACAAGCATGTACTGATCGTTAAGCAGAAGAGACTATTAACAATACTATATCCATTGAACATTATCACGGGAGCATCAGATAGTAATTGTAGCAGTATCCAAGTAGCAGAACGAGTATCATAAAAATAGTAAAGCAGAATATCAATGCAGCCATATAACATATGTAGGACACAAAATAGATTACTAAGGTAAAGTCCTGACTCGAACCAAAATGAACACTCTAGAGCTTCAAGATACCTCTAGACTGCGGCTGCAAGACCTGAAACCATGAGGCCAGAAAACAGGTAGAGGTATTAGTCAAAGGGACTAAGTGAGGGGTACTTTGAAAGGAAGTATAAACGATTGATACGATAAAGATATGGATATGAATATGAATATGATTGTGAAAAGAGATTTGGATTGCCTTTGAAATACTTGAAAGTATAAACGAAACAATGCAGTAAAGTTTACAAGATAAATCTTTAATGCAGAAACCTTTGAAGAAAACCTTTGAAAGAAAGTTCCATTATAAAAACCCTTTGATGCAATGCAGAGATAATGATAGCCTTTAAAACATTTTCATGAATGCAGTCACACGCGCACACATATGCAATGAGTTGGTTCATATAACCTTTAATAAATCGGGATAGGGATAAGTGATAACTTTGAAAGATATGAACCAATGAGTTGAAAATAAGTTATGCCTGCAAGCACGGCATCTCCCCTTACTCCATGAAAACCAATGATAATGTAGTGTACCGGACCAGGATCAACAATAACTTCGCACACAGCAAAGTATCGGACCAAGGTCAACAATACGCGTATCGGACCAGGGTCAACAACTCCATATACAGTAGGATATCGGACCAAGGTCAACAATATGTATATCGGACCAGGGTCAACAATAACTCCACATATAGCAGGATGTCGGACCAGGGTCAACAATACTACTACCAATACATGCAAACATGCACCATCCTCCACCAGTGTCACCTCGGGTTGCAAGCCCTTGGGACCAATAACAATACAATGGGAAAAGATTTGCGGTCCTTTCCCGACCATAGTCCTGACTTAACCAAACCTTCTGGTTAGAGTCGGTCTCAACAGTCTAAGTGTGACGACCGGTATTGATGATGTCGTTGGCGCTCACCTCCCGAGCATCATCTCCACACATAACCGTCGGGCCCAATAACAATGATAATATGCTTGCCAATAAATGAACATCCAGAATAAATCCGAATTGAAATAAGTTGGAGTTCGTAAAGAACCTCCAATAAATGATGCAATGATGCAATGAATGATGAATGCCATTGAATAAATGAATGGTTGAAATGAATGAATAGATGAATATAAATAAATGAATATGATTGAAATGATTTGAATGAATGATGATATAAATGACTGAGATAAATGAATAAGGTGTTTGAATACCAATGAATGAATAAATGCCAATGAATGAATGATAAATGTCTTTGAGTAATTATATGATTGAGTAGTGAATGATTAAATAATGAATGAGTTGAATAATGAATGAGTTGTCCTAAAAGGGATAAATAATTTGAAATGTTATTTGAAACCACTAGGTAAGGTTTTGAAAACATTTGAATACCATATATATAATCATTATGACACCTCGGAGCGCAAGGCACCACATCCCTCGCACCATAGCACGATACGCGCAACGAAATAGAAATCTCGTACATGCACCAAGCCACGGCGAACGGCAGACAAACAAAATCTCTCCTAGACTAGGCGGTCTAGACCCTCAATCAGAGTATGCAACAAAACAACTCAATGCGGAAGCATACAGGATCAATTCAAAACTAAATCACTCACATGCAATGGCCACAAGCCGACATAAATTAAACCACACGGTCACATGCGAACTTGGGCACCTCAGGCCTCTTTTAGACGTAAATACAAGCCCGGCAAGGGCAAACTTAAATCATGCATAAATACTCAAGCTTCAAATCATGACTATCATATTCATAATCTTATACATGCTTCATAATTACAGAATTAAAGTAAAATACGGAATGCGACAGACTCAACCTACACAACCCGACCAACTCAAAACTAAAACCACCGCCTAGCCAAACCAACACCTGCACCTGTAACTCAAAGAACAAAAAGGGGGAAAAAGAAACAACGAGGAGGGGTCATTCCTAAAGACTGGTGAGGGGGCTAACCCACACACACTACATATACATAAGAGTAGTGCATAACAAAAATCTATATACAGATTCATGAACCGAGGCATGGTTTTTACAAGCCAAAACATTTTAACACGTGATATTTATATATATAGAAAAGAGTTTAGGCCAAAGGCCAAAATCCACCAATCTTAATAATTATGAATCCACGCCCGTTTCACGAATCAAGTTTCAAACTCACACACACGACCCAGCGAGCACGGCCGGGCCTCCAACACCCCTTACTCCAATTCAAAACCCAACTAAAACTCATCCA
>JBBMKE010317977.1:0-25110 GCA_037834125.1 Lippia alba | reverse complement strand
GTGAGTGACACGCGCCTTTTTCCGTTAACAACTTAACGGAAATTAGCAAAAGGACTGAAATTGAGATTTTTTTAAACATAAAGGATGTAATATGAAAAAAGTAAAAAGTTCAGGACCAAAATCGAACAAGTGCATCTGTAGAGGACGAAAAATGTAATTTTCCCTATTTCTTATCAAAAGTCCGTCGTTTTCTCTTCAAAATGATTGATATTGCCTACAGATAATCAAAAAATTTTAAAAGATCAAACAACAAAAACAAGTCCTTAATAGTAATGTTCTCATAATAATATAAAGGGCTAATTCCAGCACCTCGCCATCCTTTGGGGGTTGTGCGCTTTGCCCTATTTCCTTCAAATTGGTGCATTTAACTCCCTCATCTCTGCAAAATTTAACACTTTATCCCTCTGATACTATTCCGGCATAATATTTCGGAAATATTGCATTCAAAATTAACTTTGACCGGTGATTTCTCCGTTATCCAAGAGTCAAGACCACTATCATCATGTTCCTCTCTCCATGACAAACAAAACTTATACCTCATTCGACTATATTGGCCGTCGAAAGCGTTGAAATTCATCTGCAAAGCTTCGTCAGTCATGCACCAACTTTGACCTGTGATTCCTCTTTTGTTGGTTGTCAGATTTAGATTCTGAAACAATCATTGTGTTCCTTACATCAAAGGTTTCGATTTGATGTATAATATCAACACATTTGACATCTAATCTGTATGGATTAGCCATTAGAAATCATGCCAAGAGTTTTTCACAAAACCCGATAGAATATTCTGCCGGAGAGGAGTTAAGTGAACATTTTTCTATGGTGAGGGGGTTAAGTGAACATTTTTCCTTACTAAAAATTCAATTTAGATCAATAAACAATAAAAATCAACACATATTACATACTTAATAAAATTAAAATATAAATATTATTAAACTCAAATATGAAAAAAAAAACTTTTATTAAAAATCAAATTCTATACATCTTTATAAAATCCAAAATAAATTAACAATATATTTTCAACTTATTTAGAATTTAATTCAAATAAAAAAATTAAAATTAATACAGAGTATAAAATTAAATTAAATTTTATATTTGAATTTTTAGGTAGAAAGTTTTTAAATAAGAAATTTTTACGTTGTTTTGAAGATTTTCTGACCTAAAGAATAAAAAATTTCTAAAATGCTTGGTATTGATTTCAAGTGATATATCTCCACCAAACTCCAAAACCCAATAAATGAGTCATGAGGTCTAAAAATAATTACTTATAAGGGTTTAAAATTTTGAAATCAATAAATAAAGTTCAATAACTAAATATCTTAGCATTAATCGTTACTTACAAGAATCTCCTAAGATAGTCATTTCCAAATTGATGAAAGTACCACCCCATATTATAAAAAAAAATATTTTTGTATCTGATGCGTTCTAGCCCAAACCCTTAAAGATCAATCCCTCTTTCCTCAAGGATCTTGCCGGAGCAAGCCAGAGTTTCAGAGAGACTAATCAAGAGATCAGACCAAAAAGCTCTAGTTCGTCATATCTCAAGGGCTGTATTTATAGGATCTCGAGACTTAGGGTTTTAGTTATGCACGTTACCTATTATTCTCTCCGATTTGTTCTTATCTTACCAGATCTTCGATCGATATGTTCTTATCTAACCAGATCTTCTGTATCTTTATTTAGTAGTTACTTGCACGCCACTCCTCTAGATTTCCTTATGTTCCACAGTTCTCCTATGCTCGACACACCCGCGAGCTGACATGCTCTGTTCGTATTACTCTGAACTCACCTGTTCGCTCAATGTTCTCCTCACTTGTTCTCCCATCGTGCTTGTCTGTTCGCTAAATGATCTTATTTGTTCGTCTGATATTGTCAATTTGGTGGTTTGGACCTTCAACATTATCAATGTGTTGAGCTGAACCTTGGGCTAGGTAGGTATGGCCCGAACAGTATCAATCTATAACAAAAATATAAAGACATTCTTATACAATAAATCTTAATATATGGATCAATTTATGAAAGAAAAAATTAAGTGGCCGAAAGATTATATAAAATCTGAATATTGTCACCTCTAGGATATCGTCATACACCCTTTTCTATAGTACATTAACCATGTGAGAATGAAAACAATAGACAAAAAAATATTTGAAAATTTAAAATCCCATAAAAAAAAGGAAGCAATTATAATTTTGAAAATTGCTGAAGGGGCAATCATAATATCCACCTCACCAAATTATCATTTTTAGGGATAACAACATATTAACTCAACCATTTCTAAAAAGTATATTTAATTACATGTCATACATTTGGATATGTTAGGGGCTATGTTGCATGGACATGGACATGGTGACACAGACGCGACACGACACTGATAGGACGACACGTATTTTTTGAAAATTTTAGACATGATACGGCTATATTTTATATAAATAAATAATTTTTTATATAAATTAAGATATTTATATAAAATAAAAATATTTTATAAGTATAATGTATGAAAAATAAAATATATATGAAAAAATGTAATATTAAAACCTCAAATAAGTTTTGTTATTTCAGTTTTTTCCCCAAAAAAATCTAAAAATATTAAAAACGCATAAATTTTTTTGTATATTTATGAAATATGCCCAGCCATGGTCAATCCGTGTTGGACACTTAGCCCTGCCGTGTCCGACACCGTGTCCTATTTATTTTTATTTATTTTTTTCGGACACTTTTCGGCGGTATCCGACACGTGTCGGAGCAGTGTCCGAGACGTGTCGTGTCGGACACTGCACGGGGCCCGTGTCCGTGCATCCAAGGTTAGGGGACATTCACATTGAATTATTAATTATTAAAATTAATAATTAATCCAAATAAAGTATAAATACTAATTAACGCTAATAATTTTAATAAATAAATAAATATTTTAATTAAAAAATATACTATTAGATATTGATCACAAAGGTGATAAAGAATTGGGAGAATTGGAATAGTTCAAAGAATGGATACTTTTGAAATTAGTTAATCACATCAAATTAATTTGAGTAGTCTCATTTCAAACCTTTTCAACTTGTCATGTTAATCAAATTCAGTTACATTAAATTAATCTAGTGAGTATTAGCACATATTATATATTTAATATAAATTAAAAATAAAATAATTAAATTATTAATTATTTGCTAAATAAATATTATCTAAACTTTTTCAATTTAGTGTCAAACTAATCAAATTCAATTACATCAAATCGATCCAGCGGGTACTCACACATATTATAAACTTAATTTAAATTAAAGATAAAATATTTAAATTGAATTATTAATTTTTTTAAAATAAATATTATAATTGAGTTGTATTAACGCATATAATATATTTAAAATCAGGAAATGGACCTTGATCTCGAGTTAAAATGAGAATCGTAAAGTGGGTGCTTCACGAACCTCTGATAGCTATGGCTCGTCAGCATAAAATTTTGAAAGCCCTGACACTTTTTGTCAACAAGTTATTCTTCTTCCGGAAGTTGAACTCAAGGTCTAGTTTTCTTTTCAGATGTGATATGTCAGCGCTGCAATAAACGGGAAAATATTCAGAGTTTACATGACGAATTCACAGAATAGCAAAAAATTAGCAATAAGTTAGTGCAATCGATGACTATCTCAAATTAAATAAAGAGATGCATTGATTCTGAATTTTATCTTGCATTAATACTTAATTCCCTCGAAGATACAGTTGTGAAGTTCAGATAACATGACATATTGACATTAGAAATCAGGAAGTTTCAAAACCGGACCGGAGGCCAAACCGGTAAGCTTATTGGTTACCGGTTCAACCGGTTCGATCGGTTCAACCACCGATTGAACCGGTACGTAATAAATAATTTTTTATTTTTTATTAATTAAATATATGATATATATCATAAATATATAAAATAAATTTATAATTTTTAATATTTAAAAAAATAATATTTCCTTGCAATATCTAAAATGATATATTGCATTTAAGACACAAAACTATATTCTTTTGTACTATACCATCGTTAATTTTTGCATAAAATGGATAAGGTTTCAAAATAAATAATAAAAAAAACTTTTTTTTTAGGAATAAAAAGGAAAAATAACTTTTTTTGAGAAATAAAAAATATAAAATTATATGATATACTTTTAAACCCACTTGAAAATCTAGTCCCAAAAGGCCCAGGCCCAAAAAAAAAATTATACAAAACGTCAAAGTCTTCCCAAAAATGAAAAACCTTTTGAAACCCTATGAAATTTAATCGGCCACCGATTGTTCCTTTTCTTCCTTTTCTTCTCCATGCCGCGGAGTGTTTCATCTTCTTCGGATAATTAGTTCTAATTTCTGATGCAAATAAAGTCACAATGTTCCTTTCCTTCTATTATCTTTTATAAATTTTCATACAAGAACTTATTTCATACTTTGATAGTAAGCATCATCAAATAATCATTCTCTTTCTCTCAATCTCTCGCCCTGAACAATCATCGAATCAGAAAAGGGTGTTGCCTGAAATGGAAAAACAGGGAAGGGAAAAAAAGAAAAAACAAACAAAAAAAACAAGGCTTTAATCCGAGAACCGGCGGTCCGGTCAGAATTTCACTGTCAAAACCGGCAGTTAACCGGCTGATTTTTCCGGTTCCACTCCGATCCGAACCCCACCGGTTATGGAAGCCCTACCGGACCGGACAGGCCTCCGGTCACCGGTTAAACCGGGCCTATCGGCCGGTCCGGTCCGGTTTTAAAAACACTGCCGAGAACGCAGTTACCATTAATGGGAGAGATTTGCACCCTAAGTGGTCCGTTCCCAACCCATGGAAATGGGCTATAGAACTAAAAAAAAAAAAAAGTAATCTTCAAATCATCTATGCTATGTTCCCCTTTTCTTTCCAGTTTCAAAATCATAATGACTGATTTCTGTAACACGACTGGAGGGGTGGTCATAGTTCAGCAAATGGTGAATTCAGCATTTGCCGAAAGAAGTCAAGCTCATGGAATAAGAAAGACACCATGATCAAAGTGGAAATCAAGTTAACCATCACAGATTACAAGATCAGAAGAATTTCATCACTTAAGCCGGTTAGAAATATAAGCAGGCCAAAAGACCTCATGCCTACAGGACAAGCTCGTCAGAAAAATTTATAAAGTTAGGATATACACTATCATGATAACAAATGCAAACGCAAAATCTCTCCAAGATCATTCACCATCTTTTTGTTATGCAACAATTTACACAACCTATCCAGAAAATTAGTTGCGAAGCAAAGTGAGTTGCTCTAGTGGTAGGCTATAGAAATATCAAACACATCAAAGACACCACTTGGTGATCCAATATATTGAAATAATTGGCACAAGTCTAAGATTAACATCTAGAAACCCAAGAATAGTACCAAATGTGCATGTGATCAAATACACACTGCGTCGGCATACCTGTTAATTGTTGGTCTAATAGGTGGCTTCATTCCAAAAACTGAAAAGTCAAGAGACATTGGCGCATGTCCACTCTTCTCTCCAGCTGCGGTATGTCCACACCTAATGCTGGCGATGACGCTCTTCTAGGTCGGAGGGCTGGGGAGCCTCTTGGACTTGCCCATGGGGGACGTGGGAGGACACTTCCTCCAGCGGATCAAGATATTTCAACCCAAGGGCTGGGTCGGGAAAGTATTGTTGTTGTTGTCGCTATTGCTGATTGTTGTCTCCAGGGCAATTGATTTCTGAGGTCGTCGGGACCGACCCAATGGTCCCGGTTGGCCCGCAAGTAGGCATCAGGATGGACCCTAGCCCCCAAGCGGTTTAAGACTACGACATTCTTTGGGACAAGCGTGTCCCTGTCCATCTCACTCGCTGATGCAAGTGTAGGTCCTCTATCGATTCTCATATGCTTTTGTGCAACTTGTGCAGCCCCATCATAAGCTTTGAATCGATCGGTTGTCTAAGACGACGCCCTTTAAAGCTTACACCTATGACTACAGAGTTAGCTCACAAAACATCAACGGAATCTCAAGTCTAAGGATCACTTAATCACATCAATGACTCGTTAGATCTTTCCTAATTTGGAATTTTTCATTTCCAAAAATAGAAACTTTCTTTCCCATTTATAAATCTTCTCACACGGAACACCTCAGTGTACCTATTTAGAATAAGTAAGCACCCCCCTGTATCACGCATGTATCAGCAATACACTTTACACCCCATAATGTGGTCCTTCTTAAGGGCGTCATCACATCAAATGTATTCACAAACCTGGAAACCTCCAACAAGTTGTCCCCCATTTCTCTCGCATCAATTTCGAATCCGAGGCTTGTAGCCATGTCGGCCACCGCTGCTTCGTTCATCACGTGTCGGCTGGTTTCCCTGGAAATGATGAGCAACCTCGGCCGATGTCCTGATTTTAAGTTACAGGTTAGGGAGTTTCGATCCAGTGAGTAGGAGGTCCGGAGGAATTTGGCAAAATTGGTGAGGGAATAGTGTGGAGGTTGAGACGGATCGATGCTCATCTTCTTGTTAGCTTTGAGGCCGACGATTGCTCTGGGAAAACAGAGGATTTCGTCGTCGTTGTCGATGTTGATCACATTGTATTTGGAGAGACTATCGAGGATTGATCACACCAGAAGCTTGTCTGCGATGTAGCCAGGATTTACAAGGAGGGAGGCGAAACTAAAACTTTTGAAATAAAAAGTTTATAACTGGGTTGAGGGGCTAAAATTTAAAATTAGGGGGACAAAACTACAATTTTTCTAAAATATAAGGGTGGAAGCAAAATTTTTCAAAATTTAGAAGGGGCGCCCCCCTCCCCTTGTGGCTCTATCACTGTCTGCTACGAGGAAGATAACTGCGCCATGAAACTGTTGTGATGTGAGTTAGAGCGGGATGAGCACGTAGTGAAGTCGTGGAAGTGGTTTCCAGCGTGTCCCCCAGAGGAGAAGACGATGGCAGGCACGGTGACAGTCCAGGGATCATCTTGTCTTCAGGGGGCAGTTTCATAATCTTGAAACTTGTCACCATTGTCAATGCGATGCCATCTTGTTGACGTGCGTAGGGTTTTGTTGTGAAGTTAAATGTAGTCGTGTTTTATGGGTGGTTTGAAGCTATGTAAATTGTGGATGATCTGCAGTGAATCCTGATATCGCCATTGATCTCGCGATCTTGAGTTGCTGTGATTTAGAATATGCTCGGAAATATTGTCCAGAGAAATATAAGGTACTAAAACGTGACAAGGATAAAACACTCATTATCTCACTCTCTAAGAGTAATCGGTAAATTGCAAAAGTAACACCTACCTATAGGTAGATTGCCATAATCGGCCTGGAAAATGATTCGCATTATGAGTACCATAACAAAGCAACCGATGAATGCTCCGCTCTGTATCCCAGTTTCCTAAGCTCGCGCCTGTTAAGACTTCTTGCGAAGATATCATCATTTGTCCTCATCAATCTCTTTATTTTGTACTCGTAGCTTAATTTCTAGAGGAGTTTGATAATAACCAAAGGGAACACTGAAATTCCCTCGAGAAATAATCACTCTTCCATGTTCTTCTTGTGCACTTCAGCAATGGAGATCTTATCATAATCGATGGGGGGAGAAAAGCAACATGTAAATAACATATTACTCAAACCTTTTCAGATAACAAATAATCAAACATGTAAGATATCGCATCTTTCCATAAACTTAAGTTTTAACCCTAAATAGTGATGGCCTAATTGAACATTTAATGTGAATTGTCCCAATTTATAATATCCTCAAATGACAAAATCAATTTCTTTATAACAAGATGCTGTACAAAATCCCTTAGAATTGTAAAAAAAAGTAATCAAAAAGCAACTCTTCTAACTGACGGACGGTTTTCTGAGTGAATCGAGAGAGAAAAATATAGAATTGAAACAGGACATCCGAGCCAAATTTACATATACTAATTAACAAAAAGTACAAAACTAGGAACTGAGAAGCTCCAATGCTTTGAGTAAAGTTTTCCTAAACCTTCCCAAATCAATATTCACATCTTGATCATCCAAATAAATAGAACGAAAGTCATTCCATTCCTTTCTATGAACACCATAGGGATCTCTAAACACTTCACTATCAACTGGATATTTCTCCGACAGCGAACTCTCATTACAACTCACTTTATACTCCAAATACCTCAAATTCATGTCTTTCGCAGGCACCTCAAAGTCAGCCTTGCTCAAGAAACCCAGTCCAATTGGGACTATCTGAACGACAACTGCATTTTCCGGGAGAAAAACCATGTTCGTGAATCCAGCGCCGTGCACACCAACCATTACGTCGAAAGTATTCACAAATTTCGCAACTTTCGACACTTGCTGTCCCATTTGCCTCACGTCGACAACGAATCCAAGCTTTCTTGCGAGATCGGCCACCTCTGCTTCGTTCGTTAGGTGACGGGTTCTTTTCCTTGAAATGATGAGTAATCGTGGCCTGTGTTTACGTGTAAACGATTTTGATTTGTGCAAGGATTTCCTGCGCAGTGAATACGTGCTTCGGAGAAATTTTGTGAAGTCTGCTGCAGAATAATGTGGAGATTGAGTCGGATCGATGCTGAGCTCCTTGTGGGCTCTGAGGCCGACAATGACTCTGGAGAAACAGAGGATTTCGTTGCTGTTGTCTATGTCGATTACCTCGTATTTGGAGAGATTTTGGAGGATTGGTTTGTACTTTGAGATCCACCACGAGTGTTTGTCTGTTACGAGGAAGAGAACGTTCCTGTTAAACTTTCTGGAAGTTAGGTAGAGAGGGATGAGTATGTCGGTGAAGTCGTGGAAGTGGTTTCCAGCGTATCCTCCGGTGGAGAAGATGATGGCGGAGACAGTGAGGTTTCGGGTGCAATGTGGGATTATTTTACTATCATGGGCTTGATTGGTAATTATGAAACTTCTGACGTTTCGCATCGCGGTCCTGTCTGTTTGTCTTGCGTATGGTTTTGTTGTGAAATTGTAACTCGTGTTTTGGTGCTGCGTTGAAGGTATGAAAATCGTGGCAGATTTGCCGTGGATTCTGACGTCGTGGCGGATTTCGTAGGCTTGTGATTTTGAGTTGGTGAGATTGAGAAGAATTGGTTTTGCAGCATTATGTGGCTGAGTATCTGAAGAAAGGTTCGTGAGATTGAGAAGAATTGGTTTTGCAGCACTCTGTGGCTGAGTATCTGGAGAAAGATGAGGTCTTAACATCATGGTTTACAATTAATGCGAATTATTTCATAATAAACATAATGAAAATAGAGCAAGTCATGACATAACATACATGATAGTTGCGGTTTGCTAATTCTTTCTTCCATGGTCACCAACATTTTGAGACTTGAACTCACAGACAGCCCCAAAGTCACTGCAGAGAAAATACCATACTACATATCAATTATCAACTACATGTTGCATATCTATGTATTCGAATACGAGACATCTGATTAAACTAGCACAACTGGCGCTGACTGCTAGGCTACACATACACTACTTGTGTTTTGCCGGAAGTGATTAATGAACTAACTCAAAATATGTAAAATTAAGTGATACTTACAAGGATCATGTTTGTGGCCAAGATGGGGCTTGCATATCAGCCAGAATGTAAACGCCATAACCAGGCAAGAAACAAATGCTCCATATCCGAGTTTCTTCTGCTCGTGCCGACTGAAACTTCTCGCCAATATACTATCGTATGTCATAACTGATCTCAATTCTAGCAGCCGAATTAGTTCCTTCAAGAACTTATGCACAAATTAGTGAACAAACTGGAAAGGAACTATATATTTACATACATATATGTATGTATGCAATGTTACATATAGACTGGATGAGAAGAGAGAGATTTGTGGTTAGGGGAAAGGCCGGCTTTAGTGGGACTGAGATTTTGTTGAAAGAATTGAAAGATGTTGGTTTCCATATTAATGTTTATAGTATCCACGATCAAGGCTGCTGATGACTATTCTCCCGCGTCTTTTGCAAATTTCTGTTGGTTGAAATGAAAACGACGTCGCAGTTGACTCTTCCCACGAGTAAGCTATAGTTTTTAAGTTTGTCCCCTAATTATTACTAGATTAACATTTTAAACCCCGTAATCTCGAAAATCTCTTCTCTTCTCCATTTTTTCCATTTCTTCAGATATACCTATTTAATTTGTCTTTTCGAGAAAGGTTTGTGCCTAAGATCTTACGCATTTATTTGAAGTTAACTTGTGTAACTCAAATATTGTTTAATATATCTTGTACGAAAAATTTTAAGAATTCTAAACCATATTTTCAAAGTAATATCAATGGAATTAATTAGGTATTCGTTAAAATTATGGGTTAAAATTATGATTTCAGCTTCTTAGGTTTAATTTAAATTTTATAATTTTCATCCCGGCTCTGTCAAAATATTGAAAAATAAAAAGAAAGTAAGATCCTACACTTTTATAATAGTCATAAACCATAATACGCTACGTGCACGTTGTACAAACCTAATCAAAACCGGACTAGGTATTATGAAATTAGCCTCAAGTAATCATAACAAATTCTTTGTTTTCCAAAAAGTTGGTAAGGTTCTCTAATCTCTAGTACGTCATCGGCCCGATTAAACAAAAATTTAGTTCTGGCTTAATATTAGACATTTAGACTGACCAATTTACAAGACAAGGGCCATAAAAACCGGCCCAAACAAGCAACTATAAATCCAAAAGAGAAAATTATATTTTTGGTCTTAGAGGAAATAGGTCTTTTTTTTTTTCGGTCCCATAATTTTTAAATAGTCCCGCACTTTTAATTTTTCAACAAATATAATCTCAAAGTGAATTTTTTTTAATATTATTTCTAAAAAATTTAGAAATATATATTTATAATATATTTTCTAATTTAAAATATATATATCAAATATTAGGAATAATTTAAAAGAATACCAACCATATGATATGCATTTTATTTTTATAATAAATAATAAATTATTACATTTTAAAGTATAAGTATCTAAATTATAAAATAAAAAAAAAATAAAAACATTATACATAATAACATAATTAATCAAATATTCTTCAATATTGCATTTAGTTAAAAATATGTAAAATAAATAATATTTAAATATTTTTTATATATATAAGATTGCATTTATTTAAAATCATTAATAGTTGGGTTAGTTAAATTGAAAATAACTAAAACAATTTATATATTTTATTCAATAATATAATATTAATTAAAAAATTAAAAAGTAATTAGTAGTCATATATATTTAATAAAAATTACAACATAACATCAAAATTTTATAACACTATAATTATATAACATACAATTATATTTATACTATAATTATAATAGGTCATTAGTATAGTATTTAATAAGAATTAAAAATAAATTTTAAAGATATCATATTTAATTAAAAATAAAAGTGAATAGCATAATAAAAGATTATTATAATAATATTTAAATTATATTTATAATAATTTTATATATTTGTATTTAAAAAATGAAATTAAATATGAATTACTGTCAAAAATAAAATTTTTAGACTTTGGGACTATATTTGTCAAAAAATTAAAAGTGCGGTACAATTTTCTCAATCCAAAATATACAACTTAAATATATTATTAAAGCACAGCCCAAACTTCATTTTAAGGTGAAATATGTATAACATAAGAATCAAGATTCAAGAAGCTCCAATACTTCAACAAGCGTTTTCCTAAACCTCCCCAAATCGAGATTAACGTCCTGATTATCCAAATAAACGGAATGAAACCTCTTATAATCCCTGTGAAACACCCCTTCAGGATCCCTCAACACTTCACTATCCACTGGGTATTTCTCCATCAACGAACTTTCATCGCTGCTCACTCTGTACTCCATGTACCTCAGATTCATGTTCTTCGCCGAGGTTCCGAAGTACAAATCCCCCAAACCATCCAATCCGATCGGAATTATCTGCACCACGACGGCCTTCTCCGGGAGGAAAACCATGTTCGTCAACCCAGCCCCGTGTACTCCCATCATCACATCAAACGAGTTCACGAATCTCGCAACTTCCGACATTTCCGACCACATTTCCCTCACCTCGACGTCGAATCCGACGCTTCTCGCCATTTCCGCCGCCGCTGCTTCGTTCCTAACGTGGCGGGTTTTTGCCCTAGAAATTAGGAGCAATCGCGGCCGCCGCCGTCGATCGGGATCGAAGTATTTGAAATTGTTGACGAATTCGCGGCGCAATGAGTAGGTTTTCCGGAGGAATTTGGGGAAATCGGTGGGGAGATAGTACGGGGGTTCCGATGGATCGATGCTGAGATCCTTGTGAGCTCTGAGGCCGACGATTACTCTCGGAAAACAGAGGATTTCGCTCTCGTTGTCGATGTTGATTAATTCGTGTTCGGAGAGATTTTCGAGGATTGGTTTGTATTTTTCGATCCACCACGATCCGTTGTCGGTGACGAGGAAGAGGACTGTGGATTTGAACTGCCGCGACATTATGTAGAGCGGGATTAGTACTTCGCTGAAGTCGTGGAAGTGGTTTCCGGTGTGTCCCCCGACGGAGAAGACGATCGCCGGCGAGCTGGAATTCCGGGTGCAATGTGGGAATGCTGTGTTTTGATGGGGTTGATTGATGATTCTGAAAGTTCTGACGTTTCCGGTGCCGTCGAATTGCCGTGGGTAGGGTTTCGTCGTGAAATTTAAAGAGGTGGATTGGGAGGGCGGTGAAGGTACGAAGATGGTGGCGGACTTGCCGTGGATTCTGATGTCGCCGGTGAGGTCGTAGACTTCTGATCTGAAGTTGGTCAGGTTGAGAATGTTTTCTGTAATATTATCTGGACAAACACAACGTAATAAGAGTTATCAAGATCAACATAAGTCTACGAGCGATCAAGATCGAATCTTGATCGAGCTTACGGGACGAAAACTGCGAATTTTCATCATTTCATGACATGCATAAGCTCAAAAGAACCATGTGATGAAAATGGATTAAGCCTTGCTTACATGGTAGTGGATCAACAATTGTCTCTTCGGCGAACAACATCCTGAGGCTTGAAATACTCATCGACAGCATCCGACTTTCTGCAAGAAAAAGCAGTCTCTCCATAGTTACATAATCATTCATATCAACAAATGTAAACATCTCTGTATGCAAGAAAATTGTAATTATTTACTTTGTTCAAAGATTATAAAAGTAATCTTTACGATTTACCCAGATATATGAGGTCTAAGTAGGGCTCGAGAACTCTGTGGATTATCAGCAACATAACGAGGCCACCAAGAATTGCTCCATATCCCAGTCTTTTCTGCTCTTGCCTACTGAAACTTCTCGCTATTATACTATTGTTTCTCATCATTAATCTCCCTAATTTGTGCTTCTACAGCCCTAAATCCTTCAAGAATTCAATCATAATCAACAACACAAATCACTGAAATTCCTCCATTTCTTGTTGTACTTTAGTAATCCAGATCTTGTCATAACCAAACAGGTCACTGTAGTAATAAAAATCAAGAATTGGTGGAAACCGTAACCTGGAATTCTCAGAGGCAGAGCCTTAGTTAACTATCAGAGAGGCAGAGCAACTCATAAATAAATAAGGTTTATTTACACAAACTTCCCCTTTAGGGAAATGAATAACATAACACTCAATTATCAGTTGATTTCAAATAATATAAATGTGGAACAAATCTCATATTTCCATAAAACTCAAGATCCCCTGACTCAACATATTCGTATTAATATACATACATTAATGTGTTTATTTTCAAATAATTAGATATGGAAAAAAATGTACTATCTTTCCATAACCTTGAGAAGGCCATTGTCATTGCCACTCTAACGTTGCAAAACCTTGAGAGCTTTGATCAGTGTTCCTTCCAACCTCTGCATATCAACATTCACGTTCTGTTTATCCAGATAAATTGACCAAATTGCTCCCCACCCCTTTGTCCTGTAAGACTTGGGATCTTTCAGAACTGGATGATCAACTGGATACTCTTTGCTCAGTGAGCTTTCCTCAGCTGATATCTTGTACTCCAAATACCTTAAATTCATACCACGACAAGGGTTTTCGAAATCAAGCTTCGCAAATTCATCAATTTCCCCAAACGGGACTATCTGTATCAGAACAGCATGATCCGGCAAGAAAACCATGTTTGTCAACCCGGCGCCGTGCACTCCTAGCAAAACATCACACGAGTTCACAGTTCGAGCGAATCTTGAAATGTCGGTTGCCAAGCTCGCCTCAGCCAGGATGACCTCGTACCCGAGCTTCTTGGCAAGAACGACGATGTCAGCTTCGTTTGTGATTGTCCGTGTTCTTTTCCTGGATATGATCATGAGTCGGGGTTTTTTCAGCAGCCCTTTCCCTGATTTTCTTATTCTGATAGCTTTTTTCCATTCCAGGGAAAATGTCTGCCTGAGGAGGTGCCTGAAGGCGCGCAACGGCGGCCCTGACGGAGTTTGGATGAGTTCTTTGTGGAATTTGAGGCCGATGATGATCTTGTCGAAACAATGGACCTGTTGATCTTCCCTATCGATGTTGATGATTTCGTGTTTCGTTAGTTTGTCGAGGATCGGCCTGTATTTGTTTATCCACCATGGTTTGTGATCGGTTGCGAAGAAATGGATTCGTTTTTGGAGGTGGGAAATGGAGGAGTATAATGGGAATAATATGTCTGCAAAATCATGGAAATAGTTTCCTGAAAATCCACCGAGTGAGAAGAGGATTGCTGGATTGGTGTGATTTTGGGTGCATTCTGGTACGATGTTGTGTGACTGTAGTATGTTGATTGTCCAGTTTCTGACATTGGAAATGTGCTTTCTGGGATAAGGATGTACTGTCCAAGAATTGGTTGCATTTGAGGATCTCTGGTGAGGTGTTAGGACAGTTATTGTGGAGGATTTGGGCTGAATTCTGATGTCACCTTGTATTTCGCAGTAATCGCCTCCTGCATTTGAAGCTCTGCATATTGGCTCTGATACTTTCTTGGTTTCGGTTGCTGGAGATGATGACAACAATTTCAGATCGAATTTCGCTATTTTTAGATATCGTAATACAAATTTCTTTTAAAATTTGAAAAAGTGTATAGTTTCCCCATCAGAGGTTTCGATCAATGAATCTTTATTTCGTGGTCATAACACTTGCTAGTTATTATTTAAAATTTAGTACTATTACAACATGAGTTTGGCCTATCCTTAATCTTGGGAAGGGAAGTTTGTGTAATTATATCAAATTGCATACCTATTTTTTGGGTGAGCCTCAAAGTTGCATGACCAACCTCTATATTTTCACCACGGTTGCTGGTCAATTGAAAGTCCTCAGCAGCATCAACGTGAACTGCAACAAAGACGAAGATTGGAAGAGTAGTTAGAACATAAATGTGTGCACTATACTACAGTATAATGTCACCATATCATCCATCTCCTATAGGCTATAACTACTCACAATGACACGTATATCCCCTCTTTGTTTCAAAATTTACACCTAATCCCTTTACTAATCAACTTATTCACCCTGCATTACCCGTTGTTGGGTCATCGTCTTCAACCTCGTCATCCATCACAAGCATGTCTTGAGCATCATCAATGGCGTACAACGGCAAATTTGTAGCATAATGACCAACTGCAACAAAGAAAGACAGTTCTAATAACCTTTACATACACCTCTTCTGTTTATGAACTACATTATACACATCAATGGCGAGAAAAGTAGGAGACCTACACGTAGATAAGCGATCCAAACAAGGCTTCAATGTAGAAGGAATGCTCAATGCAACAACAAAGCATAACAACACAGCACAACATCCGAGCCGTCTGCGCTCGTATCGGCTAAAGCTCTTCACGAAGATGGGATCGTAACCGTACATATTTACTCGTAAGCTGATTTAAGCGACAATTAATCTGATCTTCAGGGTTTGTCATTGCAGTTTGCTTGATATATAGTGATTAAAGAATCCAACAGAAGTCGTTAGGAGGAACTATTATAAGACCTTGGGTTGAAGCTATCATCATTAGTTAGTTAGTTAACAGGTTTAGGAGTCCGGAAGATGCATGATTGCTATTACTACATATGTGTGCCAATGGTGTTAGGGAGTTTAAGAGAAACTTTTAGTTGAAAATAATCATCAGGTTGCTTTAGTAATCACTACCTTTAGGTGGGTATGGTTGTTAATTCGTACATTAAAACGATGATTTCAGCTACGACCATTGCAAAGTTGGCTGCAGATGCACGGACACGGTAATAGGGATACAATGATACAGATTTTTTTATTTATTTTTTTTCATGTGGAGAGTTCCAGAGATACAATGTCTGTCACGAGTGTACGACACGATAAAATAATATTTTTAGAATTTTTCGTACATTAAAGATTCAAGAGATAATTACGAATACCCTTCATGGTTAATTTAATTATGAAAAACAACCCTTATATGAGAAATTAAAAATAAAAAACCAAAGCAGTTCACTATTTGTCGTTAATTAAAACCTCAGAACATATTTTCGTAATTCTTATTCTTATTCAAATTTGAGGATGTTTTTCGCAATCATCTCTAATCTTAAACTTTTTTTTTCCACTAATCTTAAAGATTATTAACTGGAAATTTCCTTCTACAGAATAGGATTTTAATAGAGTGAGATTGAAAATCACAAATTTTTAAGGGGTGCGGTCAAAGAACAAGAAAAAATATATAAAATTGTTAACTGATATTTTTTTATAAAATTAATTATACAAAGAAATTGGATCTCAACAAAAGAAAATTGGGCATATTGGGAAATATATTGGGCATAAAAGAAAATTAAACTTACTTCATAATTTAATCTCATTTAGTAAAGAATGTTCTTCAATTCGCTTGATTGTCACATACTGAACCCGTCAATGTATTAGAATCGTGTACAATTTTTGAATCTAACTGGCTTAAATTATTATTTTTCGTAGCATATAATCAGCGATTATTTTTAAAAATCACTCACTTTACGGTATAATAATATTAATGGAGAGTTTGATCTTGATTTTAAAAAAATATTAATGGAAGTTGAATTTCAATTTCATGTAACATTATTAAAATCTAGAAATACAAAAAACACACTCAATATGTGCACGCCCGTATACAGTAATTACGGGACTCAAGCTTACACCCACACCTCTAATGCACCGACACTTCTAAACTTATCATTTTGCCGTCTCATGTCGTGTCGGACACACGTGTGTGTCGGACACTCCTCACGTGAGAAATTGAAGAAAAAAAAATCCGTGTTACCGTATCTGTGTCGTGTTGTATCCGTATTCATGCATCATATACCCACACACACAGCAAGGGAGAATTTTATGAAGTGGGAGTTTTCTTCCATGTAAATGAAACGTCCTGTGGATTAGTGACATTAGCTTCTCCTGAACCTCCACACTCATTTGTATGACACGGGAACAAACTTAGCTTGGGGCAATCGAGATGCTCCAAGTAATCCAAGTTGGGAAACAGTTCCCGTAGTTGATCCCACTCTATTTCCATTTCATGCAAATGCCTCAAACGCAGCTTCTCAACTTTCCATGTCTCCTTCTTCCCTAAACTCCAACCTTCTCCATCATCAATCTCCTGATACTGACCCAAATCAGAAAATTCTCCACCTGTAATGTACAGCTTCTTCAGCTCAACATGATCTTTCAGATTTCTGGGCTGCAGCCATTTGGGATCTCTCGACTTCCGAGAAGTCGGAAAAAACCATAAGTCGAGCTTCTCCAGCTTCGATGGGAGCTTCATTGCCTCATCATCAAATGAAGCAACTGAAGTATTCCAAGTAACCGTCAACTTTCGAAGTTCTTTCATTTCCTCTAAAGCTTCGAGAGGTTTAGGAAATTTGCGCCAATTAATGAAAACTCTCAGTTTGATCAAATGCTTGAGCGTTTTCAAATCATGGAGAGTGCATTCCGGTGAATCACTAACGATGAACCCTTTGAGTACCCTCGGCTCGGTCAGGTGAGAGAGCTCTTTGGCTAATTTCTCGAGAGAATTGCAATGGGAGATGTCCAAGTGTCTTAAGCTCCTCAAACACTTGATTTCTGAAGGAATCGATTTGAGATCGTTGCATTCTTTAAGATCCAAGAACTTGAGGTTTACCATTTTTTCAATTGATGCACCTTTGAGGGTATGGACATTAGATACACCCTGAAGGCTTAAGAACTTCAAATACTTCATGTTTATCGATACCTCGTCCATGAAAACTTTGCTCTCATCTTCAGTTTTGAAGAAAATGGGATGATCTGCTTGGTGGGGCAACCACCTCCCCAAGTGTAAAACGGTCACATTTTTCATTTTGGAAAATAAAGGCTCGAAATCAAGAGTTCCCTCTTTCACATTGAAAACAACATGGATATTCTGCAAATCACGAGCCGTACTTGCATTATCTTCTTTCCACGACAATCCTTTACCTACCAGACAGGACCAAAGGGATTGGGAGAAATTCTGCGATGGGTTTCCTTCCGAGTCGAAGTTGAAAAACTTGATCCTACTCGCAATCTTCACCAATACGGTTCTGCAAAACGGGTGAATTCGACATCTCATGATTGATGGGCTTTGGTTCTCATTTGCGGGTTGAATGAATCCCCTTTCGATTAATTCGAGGAAGTATTTATTCGCACATTCTTCATCATCTGCAAATCCCTCAGCAACCCACCAATGCAGCATCAGCCTCTTTTTGATAATCGCGTTTTCAGGGAAAACAGAGAAACATAAGAGGCAGAGCTTCGAGCCGGCGAGTCCAGTTTATTGTACCGATCAACGAGATCCTGGAACTCCATAGAGTTTTCAACAGTAGTGCGATTCTCGTACAGATTAGGTAACAGTTTGAGCAATTCCTTAAGGACAGCGCTCTGTTGGCGTTCGCGGAAGGACTTCAGCCTGTTGTATTGCTTCTTGTCCGTGGTGATCTGAAGCTTCAGTTGCATGATTTTCTTCCTTAGATCCTGGAGATCTTCCTTTTGGAGTTTGGCGAGGTCATTGCGATTTTTAGGAAGGTCCTGGCTGAGCAACGAATCTAGTACCTCTTTGCAGTTTTCGAGATCGTCTTTGATGTGTTTGATGTAAGTAACGTCCTGGAGTATCAAATTGGAAAGACGTTCGTTCTCTTCTGAATTCCTTTTGGCATTTCGTCGGGCTGTGGCAGGCGGTGTGTCTCTTCTTAGGGAGAAGATGGTTTTGAAATCTCCGGACCTGAGCTTAATGGGGGCGGGGGATCGATTGAGGTTTGTGTTTGTGGAGTTGGAGTGATTTCTTCTGTGTTTTAGGGGAGGTGGTTTGGTTTTGGGCAGGTGAAATTTCTTGGGTAGAGGATTGCATGGGAGCATTTGCTGCAGGGATAAGAGTGTTTGATTGAGACATGATGAATTGTGAGGATTTTCTTGAGGGGACTATCACTGGGAGATGGAAGAAAATGTTGATGATGGAGCTGTATATGGCTAAGATATATATGGAAGATAAAGAAAAGAAAAGGGTTGGATCCCTTGAGTTTGAGGCAAGGACGGAATGTTGAAAAGAAAAAGATTTGATCCCTTGAGTTTGAGGCGGGAAAGTGGAAGGAATTTATACCATGAATTGATGTGATTAATTATTTGATATTGTATTACCTTAACTATTAACTTTCTAAAAGAACATATGTGAGTGGATCAGTATTCTAATTTCTACATACAATTATGCAAATTACATATTATTATACATTTAGTTGAAATGTTTAGATTTGGAAATATATTTATGCGTGTAATGTGTACGTAGTGTGAATTCCATGTTACAACGGTCCAAATGTTCGTAAACGCAATGCATTTTCCTCATGGATAGAAATCGAGCGTAACATTGCTTATGATGAAATTTTGAAAATATAATTCTTTTGAAAACGAGTTAACAAAATGTTATTGCGTGTGAGGGTTTCACTTTTTATAATAAATCATTGATTACACTCACCTAATTTTATGAACTTTTCGTTACGTGAGAACCACAATTCATATTATTCTAAATTTTTTCAAGGATGGTGACTCGAGACCCGTAGTCTATAATATTTTAATTTTTTTTAATGGTCGCCAATATAAACAGCGAATATAAATGGCGACCAGTACTTTTTTTTATATTTTTATTTAATAATAATAATAATAATAATAATAATAATAATAATAATAATAATAATAATAATAATAATAATAATAATAATAATAGAGTGGAGTAATCTTTGAATAGTACCAAAAAGTTGAAAAAATTCATTTTCATTCCCCAGTTTTGAAAAAGTTCCATTCACTCCCCAAGTCAAAAACAAAATTCTTTTTCAGTCCCCAAAAACGGTAAATGTTGTATTAGAATTTAGGAATTTATGTACTCAGGTCCCAAAATGACGTACTCAGATCATAAAATGTTGTACAAACAGTGAAATACAACATTTTGGGATCTGAGTACATCATTTTGGGATCTGAGTACTTAAATTCCTGAATTCTGATACAACATTTACTGTTTTTGGGTAGTGAAATGAATTTTGTTTTTCACTTGGGGAGTGAACTGGAACTTTTTCAAAACTGGAGAGTAAAAAGGAATTTTAGTTTACACTTGGGGAGTTTTGAGGAATTATCCGTAATAGAGTTGCGAGGCGTACGACACGACCCAAAAGTAGTGACCTAATAAATTTTATTTTATTTTATTTGGTAGAATAAATTCATTTCTAGATTCACTGCACTTTTTTATAATAGACACGGGTGTCGGGCACCGCAATTTTATAGTTTTTCATAATATACAATATAATAGGAAGTAATATTTTATTTACAAGGGATGATCCCCTACAGCTAATTGTTTCATTACAAAAATAATTGTTTACAGTATATAAGAAAATTAATTCATATCACCAAAATTGTATCATATATAGTATGGAAAATGAGATTAAAATAAATTATTTATTTCAATAATTTCTTCAATAAGTAATAGATTTTAATAAATAAAATTCTTATTTTAAAAGAAATCCACAACAAATTATATTATCTCTTAAAAGTTATCCTACAAAACAATATATTACATTTGTATTAAGGATTGAATTAGAAAAGTTTGTCTATATACCACCATCATATAAAATGTTACATATACTAATTTGTAGCTTAACATCCGAGGTGAAATTAACCATTTCTATACAAATACAAGATTTAATATTTTTAATTTTTAATTCATGAGATAGACAAATTTTTCACATCAACTGGACCAACAATCAATTAAATAAATAGATGACGTCATATAATTATGAAAAAATAGTAAAAAAGTTTGAGTATACCTATCCTTCTTACAATTCATAAGTGAATCAAATATTTAGTACACAATATTAATAATATTTTGTGTTCATACTATTCATAAGTGATTGGATTTTAAATGTAACACTCTGAACAAATGGTGTCACAACCCCCGCATTATGAGCTCGATTCACCAATGAAATGGAAGGTCCATACATGAACCAAGCTCATAGCGAACGGAGACTCACTCACACACTATGTCAGGCGGGAGCTAAAATTCAAAACCAAAAACTCAAGAACAAACACATGCAAAGGCGGAAGCAAAACATATAATCAATAACAATAGCATCACAAACGGGTTCAACTAGCATAGATACCTAGTCCCGAAAATAACAATGAGATACAACATTCATACATGTAACATTCTTACAATCGTACAAATAAACATGGCTCAAAATACGATGTGTTCATGACGACCCAACTCTAAACGTAAACTCGACACGACACTTCCCGCCTAGCACTCCAAACCTGCAAGAAACTGAAAACAAATCGGGTTCACTCTATAGGAGACTGTTGGGTATAAAACGGGGGCATAATAATATAATATTGTGGTATTTAAACACCCACACATGCAAATTATAATCCCGTTCGAGGTTTTATAAATATTTCTCAAGTGGGTGAAAACAACTAAAGACAACGATCGGGGTTACAACTATCATTCCTTTATTTCGTTAGTCAATCATACATGCGGTCTTTACGTGAGCCCGGCGAGTGGGCGCTCCCAAACACCTTGTGTGTGCATTAACAATTCATTCGTTCATTCTTTGGTGATCATGCAATCGAACATTCATACATACATTCATTCTTTCATTCTTTCTTTCATTAGTTCATTCATTCATACATTAAATATTAGCACATACTCCAAACTCTGTTGGTGTTAGGTTAGCTAGACCCGGCCACCCATGCATTGACCAAAAGGGTTTCATGACTCCCCAGATGGTACTCGTCGGCCATTCCTCACTAAAACTCCTAACGAGGTTTGGTTACAGCGTTTCCTTATGAGACTAACACATGGGATCACCGTCGGCCCTATGCCTCCCCGGATAGCCATGTGTATCAAGTCCCTGGGCCCCATTCTGTGCATACATTCATTCTCGTCAAAACATTAGGTGGGGATTCATGAAGAAAAGGGCATAACCAATAAATCAATGACGCTTCTTGAAAAGACTCACTCTATATATAAATATTACCTTTGGCTTAAACATACACATTGGGATATATTAGGCCATTTCGTAACTAGTAGAAGAGAAACCCACTTGTACACTTTACCGAACAAACCAAGAAGACAAGAAGACAAGTCCTACGAACCCGGCACATCTCCGCCCTGGAGAAGCTGTGAAAGACAACACGACATGCTCATGAGACTCAACATGACCAAATAAGATGCTCGGCAATGCTATGATATGATAGGAGATGTATACAAGGTTATATCATGTGATGAGAATGTTCATGTGAACAATAAATGGCCATAAAGGCTTACACTCAAGCACTTCATTTGTGAATCATGCATTCGACTTCATTCGGTTTCATAACTTTCATAAATTATGCCAATTCAATGCATAAGTCACCAATAAAGATCATGGCATATAATTCATCAATTACACAAGTCATAAGAATCATAAAACAAGACACATTGAGCGATTAGGATTCACAAACCATCAAGTCAAGCAATCACTCATCAATTCCAACGTTCGGGTACATATAAGCATATAGCCTCATAAATCACAACAAGATGGATCATAATTCCCACATTAATAACAAAACGTACCCAATCATAAGCTTAACACACTTTAGGATCATGATAGGGGTGAGAAAAGTCCATACGAACGAAGAGAAGCACGAAAACGGAACAAAAAAATCACAAAAAGGTCCCCAAAATTAGCCCTGGCCGGGCTAATGCTACTGCCTCACTTTTTCAATTAGCCCAATCCAGGGCTATTTCCTTCATAAAATAGCCCGGCCGGGCTAATTGCCCATATTTGAAAAAAATGTTTTAGGCAGTGCGGGAACCAAACCAACACTCAAAACAACCAAAATCAATCAAGACACAACCAAAACACTTCCATAAGGACATAAACTCATATAGGAACATATCAAGGCAATGAGAATCATTCAAGAAATGAAAATTATGCTCAAACATTCAAGCGATCACTTAAAAAGGTCACAAAGGCGCATATAGGGCAATTAGACATATATGAATGCATATTAGTTCACATATTCACATTCTTGGCATCAAGACTCATACTCATAGGTCATACTTCACCCTAGTACTCATATATGAATGGTGGGGAGAAGGGGATTAAGGTTTCAATGCATATCACTAAGGAAAGTCACCACTCATGCTTAAAATCATCTATTAGGCACATATCTAGCACAAATTGGGCACTTACGCCAAGAGATCATGCATTCCCCTTCAAACCCAACATATACATAATGGAAAGACCTCCTTCAAACAACCCCCAAGCATGGAATTCACATATACACCCAAGACATGCCTCAAGAATCATCATATATGCACTTAAATTCATTGAAATGCATAGAAGCACAAGAATTTCTCAATTTCTCCCACAATCAAGCATCAAGTAAACAAATCTATATATCCATATATATACCTTAACATCAAAGAAGCATGCAAATCCCAACAAAGTTAATCCAAACACAAGAATCCCCCAAACCCTTAATTTACCCCCAAATTCAATCATGCAAAATCCATGGAGAATGCTTGTGAAAGTTACATGGAAATGATCATAAGAGAGTAAGGAATCTAAATATGTAAATACCTTGGTAAGTTATGCAAGAAAGTGGGTGGTGATTGAGCTTGAAGGGCTAGCAATGGAGGCTTGAAGTTGGGGACCTTCTTTCTCTCTCTCTTGTGTTGAAGATGAAGAAAATATCAATTGTGGGGAGTGGGAGAGTGGTTGGATCGGTATAGGGGGCTGAAAAGGGGAGGAGAGTGGGTCTCCAAGTGGGTATAGGGCATGGGGTAGGGTCTCTAGGTGTGGCGGATAGGTACGCGTACATTGGTGGCTCAATTTAGGTCATTTTAGGGTATAAAAGGCTCGTTCCAGTCGAATGTATGCCACATAAAATCCTAATTAATTTAAGAACTCATGCAATTAATTAAAATACACACATTTAGCATACAAGCAAATTCCGTGAAATTAAGTCACACACGCGAAGAAAAAGCCACGCGATCAAATCATTCAAGCGCACGTAGTACATTCGATCAATTAATTCAATCAATTCATTTATTCACATAAATCATTTAAGTCACGATGTCAAGTATTTCAAAATAATAACAATTTAAATCACATAATTACGTAATTAAATAAATTTAAACGCATAATTAATAACACGTTAAGCAAACCTAAGCTGCCGAAAGATCGGGGCGTCACAAGGTTCGATTAAAAAATCCTCAAAATCTCCAAAGTGCAAATAAATCATGTAATGATAATTAATTCATATAATTCAAATAATTTCTATCCTAAACGCAATTAGGAATTAAATCACATAATGTACCTTTACCGATCGAAGTGTGGGGTGTCACATTTCGTCTCTTCTCTCTCGCCATGAAAAAGCTGATGCAAAATCCTTCATCCTCTACACAATATGGTCATTAAATTACAAAAGAAAACCTTGTCTTTTTATTTATAAATGGGAGTTGATAAAAACCCCACGTATTGAAGAACGTGACACCCATTATCAGCTAGTGGAGTTCGAACAATTTACGATCGTTTATATAACCCAAAGTGTAAAATTCAAGGAAGTGCGAACCAAAGCTATACGAAAGCTTAGACCCAACACTTATCAAGTAAAAGGAGTGTGACCCGTTAGCTATAATTGAGCTAAGAACCAACACTATCAGATTTAAGGAGTGCACCCCGTCA
>JBBMKE010317761.1:0-13526 GCA_037834125.1 Lippia alba | reverse complement strand
TGAGAAAATTCTTATTTAAAATGACTGCAAGCTGTAGCATATATATTTGTTGTGAAACGAAGAGAAACAAGTGGATTTACCAGAAAGAAGACAATGAGAGTATTTATTGATTTAGCAAAATTATATATGCCTTACCTTTTCTTCTCTTGGAAAAAAGATAAAATTAAACGAAATATATTTTGGAGTTCGGAATATCTCCAAGTCTCCAACTGGTTATTCCAATAATTAATGATGCATATATGTTTAGGGTTTTGGATGGGATTTTTTTACTCTCAATTTTTTTATTATATATTTGTCAAATTTATTTAATTTAGTGCTGAAAAAATTACGCATGGGCTGTGGTCTTTAACATGGCAAAGTTGGTTTGACCACATAGGACGAAAAGCAGTTTTGGCTAACCACGTGTGAAACGGGACGGATTTCCGAGGTGTTTGATAGGTTCTGCCCAAAATTGGATTTAATTAAAATGCATTTTTGCTTTAAGTCGTTGTTTGTTTTGTTATTACTGGAAAATAAAAAGTACTAAAAACCCTGAAAAGGGAGAGTTGTATACCTTTTAGTCAATTTTTCCATCTTATGATTGTAAATCGTAATTACTAATGAATTACCAGCTATAAAGAAAAAGAGGATTCTGATTTGGATATATTATTAGTTAATTGACTGAGAACTGATTCCCTTTGTTTATAAATTAAGTATGGTTCCAGTTGATTCCTTATTATCCAATAGATCAACAATGATGTACTATAAAATGCAATAGAACATTCTGCCTAATGTATGTGGAAATGATATGGAATGAGGAAAAATATGTGCTTTCCCACCCTAAGTTAAGAGTCTTAAGACTATCTAGAAATGAGTTGGTAAAAGTTTGAACAGTCACAAGATTATTTAACAACCTTCATGCATAAAAAAGAGCTTTTTTTTTTTTTTAAATACATAAAAAGAGGTTTTTATGATATATTAAAATATTTAATGTCTACAACAAAGTTAAGATGTATATTTGGCTTAGTTAATGGCACTAATTATTGAACTTCCATTTTGATTCCTATGCTTAATGGCTAATTGTATTATAGAATCTTTGACAGTACATTAATACGGCAACGACAAGATCATATGAATATATGTGATGATAAAAATTTCTTTTTAACTAGATTTACTACGTGAGATATGTTGACCTGCATCAGGTGGTTTGATGCGAATGTCATATACAAACATCACTACTAGAAAACATCGATTTTGTAATCGAAAATTTGCAATCGAAAAAAAATTAGTTGCAAAATAACTGATTTAGCAACCGAGTTTGCAACAGAAAATCAAAGATTTGCCTATTAGGCTTTGCAACCGAAAATTTTTGCAATTGACATTGAGTTGCAACATCAGTTGCAAAAATTGTTGAATGGTCAACCTTTTAAAAATTTTGTTTACAACAGATAATTAGGTTGCTAATTCGGTTGCAAAATTGGTTACACAAAGATTGCAACCGGAATTTCACTTGCAAAATAATTTAAAAAATTTTTGTTGCAAATTCGGCTGCAAAAGCCATGTTTTCTAGTAGTGCATGACACACCAAAGTGATATTCTTACTGGTGTATATACGTCATGGCTAGATTCTAGAAAACCACAGTTCCGCAATACGCATTTTGCAAACAGAAAGACTCCATATATGGTATTATAACTGCACTAAGAGCAGTAACTTGAAAGCTATACAAGCTTGGTAAGTTTGGTGTACTAGTACACATATAGATAGATAGATAGATAGATAGATAGATAGATAGATAGATAGATAGATAGATAGATACGAGTGCAAATGCACGACATAAAATTAAAAGAGCTTTTTTATGATAGAGATATTAAATATTTAATATCTACAACAAAGTTAAGATGTATATTTTGGCTTAGTTCATGGAATTAATTATTGAACTTTCATTTTGATTCCTATGCTTAGTGGCTAATTGCATAATTGTATTATATAATCTTCGACAGTATATTAATACGGACACGAAAAGATATGGATATATATGATGATAATAATTTTTTTTTACTAAATTTACTACATGACATATGACGCGCAGGCAGTTTGACGCGAGTGTCATATACAAACATGACACAACAAAGTGATATTCTTACTGGTGTACTGTGTACATACGCCATGGCTGGAAAACAGCAGTTTTGCGACTCACATTTTGGGAAAAATTGCAAAAATGGTATATCAACTACCACATTTCAGCAACTACCCCATTTTAGCAAACGTGGTATTATAACTTTTTCGGTGGTAAAACTACCCTTTAAATCTCCAAAAGTTGGAAAAAAATGCAAAAAGTCGCCGAAAAACCCGAAAACCACCAAAAAACCCGACCCGAACGCTGATGTATATGATTTTTACTTATGTGGCCATACCACCATTGACACCTCAAATACCACTATCCAAGTGTTATGTTTTATCCATTTAAAATAATTACAAAATTCCACCTAATACACACTTTTAAAATAAAAATAAAATAATATTATAACTAAAATAGTATAATAGTATATATCAATACCCCTTAAATAAAAATAAAATATTATTAGAACTACCCCTTAAATACCACCAAATATACATATTAATTATTATAATAGTATATATATATAGAATTTATAAAAAACATTTAATACATATATGTAATTAATATAAAATACATTTACAAATATATATATTAATTATTATCTCTCTCTTTCACCAAAGCAACAACACCACCGCCGGCAACCCACAACAGCACCACTGCCGGTCCACCGTCATCATCTCTCTCTTTCTCTCCGCCCTTCTCCGTCGCCACACCAGCACGAGCACCGCTGCCTCACCTCTCTCTCCACGCATAACCACAACCACCAACCACCCTTTACCACACATCATCAGAAAACGCAGAACTACACCCAGAAAATCTCAGATCTAGAAATTAGTTTTAAAATTCCAAAATTTAATTGTGTTTGTGCAATTTCGTGTGTATATATGTCCGTTTGTTTGTGTTGGTGTGTGTTTTCTGTGTACTTCCTCCATCAGATCTCCTCCGCCACCACCCTCGCCATTGGTAAGTTTCTCACTTGTTTTTCTCGCCTCCGATTCTCTCTTCCAGCGACTCTTTGTGAAAATTACATGGATATGCAGAAAAAAAGGAGTGAAAGAGAATAAGTATTCTTTATATTCTCGATGAATCTTAAAATACAAACTACGTACATATTTATAATTATCTACACATGAAAGTTATTCTAGATAAGAATAAAGTAATGTTACAAACTAAAAACTAAATATTAAATATATATTCTAACAGTACCCCTCAAGTTGGAACTTCTAAAAGAATGAAGAAGTCCAACTTGAACAAGTTAGCGTGGAAATGAGCCTTTATCATCTCTTAATCTCTTTTCTCCTGCAAAATCAAAAATCCCAATATCGTTGGAATTTTATTTTTCTGGTTCCTTTCAACTTCTTTTTCTTTTTTTTTTAAATCTTTGAGAGCGGACACCATAATCCTCCCAAAGAAAAAGCACCAAGGAAGCCGATGCCATAATCATCTTCAAAGAAGTCTTTCCCAAAATATTGAGCACATGCCATAATCATCTTCAAAGAAATCCTCTCCAAAATGTTGAGGAATATCCATATTTTTCTCCAAAAGCGGAGAATGTATAAATCCATAATCATCTCCAACACGGAGATAAATCCATAGTCCTCCCCAATATGGGGATATCTCATAATCTTCTCCAACAGGAAGAAGTATAAATTCCATAATCATCTCCAACACGGAGATAAATCCATAATCCTCCAAAACGAAGAATAAATAATTCCCATAATTCTCTCCAAAAGGGAAAATATATAATTTCGTTAATCATCTCCAAAAATGGAGAATATATAAATAAAACCTTCGCTCTGATACCATGTGAAAATTACATGGATATGCAGAAGAAAATGAGTGAAAGAGAAAAAGTATTCTTTATATTCTCGATGAATCTTAAAATACAAATTACGTACATATTGATAATTATTTACACATGGAAGTTATTCAAAACTAAATATTAAATATATATTCTAACACTCTCGATCGTTTTTTTTCCATCCTGAGCGAATCTCTCTCTCTCTTTCTCGACTTGCAAGAATCTGAGCATCGATGGATATGGATGTTGGTGGTGGTGCTGCATAGATAGAATGGTGATAACTGGTGTTTCGATTTGGCGAATCTAACATTGGTGGTGGTGGTTGGCCGAAAGCAGGCTGCGGTGGTGGTTGCGGGATGCCATCTCCGCCGGTTCAGATCCGTTGATTCTTGATTCAATGCTTGGATCCGCTCTTAATTGTGGTGGTGTATGGTTAATGGCGCCGGCGCCGGCACCGGCGGTGAAGGGGATGACTGCCTAAGGTTGGGGATGAAACATTTCTTTCTCGTTAAAAGTTGTGTAATTTTATTTATTTATTTTTTTGTTTTAATTATTTGTGTATTAATTTCCACGTAAGCAACGATTTGGCAAGTAAATTTGACGTGGCCGTCCACTTTGGCCAACGTAAGCAAGCTATACAAGTCAGGTTGTTGAGTATTAATGAAAAGAGGGTTTCCGGGTGGTTTTCGGGTTTTCCGGCGACTTTTTGCATTAGTTTGCAATTTTTGGGGATTTAAGAGGTAGTTTTGCCACCGAAAAAGTTATAGTACCACGGTTGCTGAAATGGGATAGTTGATATACTAATTTTGCATTTTTTCCCACATTTTGCAAACAGAAAGACTTCATATATGGTATTATAACTGCACTAAGAGTAGTAACTTAAAAGTTACAAGCTTGGCAATTTGGTATACCAGTACACATATAGATAGATAGTAGATAGATATGAGTGCTGCTGCACAACATCGGCATACTATAAACGCCGTAGAATCACTAGCTACCTAACAGTTAACGCACGCTCTTCGGAAGCCATGCGCGTTGTCCTTTCCTCGGAAGCTCGGCCATAAACGTAGCTTCGTTGACGCGGGGCATAACTGTTTCACGGGGCGTGTCATAAGTAGTTTCTGTTTCAGAAACTCGCGTCACATGGTAATTACTTGCATAAACCCTAGTTGCATGATAAACATGCGATTCCTGTGGCTGATAAACGTTGCGGTTGATTGGGAGATGCCCTTTGGCAGTGGCATAATTCCTTTGTAATAAGATCGGAGCTGAATTGTGAGAAACCCGAGGCTTTTCCGGAGGATGAGGCTTCCCACCTCGTCTCCCAAAGTACTCGTTGATTAGGCCAAAGCCTTCAGCGCCAATCCTGAGAAGACGGTCGGACTGATCGTGAGCCATTTGTGAGTGGATTTAAGCAAGAAATGTTCTTTTTAAGAAAGCTTGTTGTTTTGGCTGTTGATTGAGGAAATGTGGAAAAGTGGAATGGCTTATATAGAGGAGATTGGAAGAAGGAAGACGTGAGGAACATAATCCTCTAGTTTAATAACAATGTTTGTGATTCCTTTTAGATTAGTTTTAGGGCACGAGGCAGGATGGAATTGGAGAGTAAGCTTTAAACAAATCTTGCCTGACTAATACAGTGAAAGTTCACTGAATTTATTTTGTTTAATTATTAACGGATTTAATAAGTTACTTTGTGGGAAAGGAATCTTTTCCGTAGAGGTACTGAACCGCGAGGGAGTTTACACTTTGCCCTCTAAACTTTTCTTTTTCCCATTTCTATTATTTTAAGTTACCATCCAGACAATGCGGTGTCTTGAAAATCATAGTTTCCGGTGGAGTGCTCCACCAAGATTCTATCGTATTTGGTGGTGGCGGCGGCTGCGGCGTACTTCTTCGTTCATAAGGAGGAGAGCTATATTAATAATTTTTTATTAATATCTAATTGATTCCTTACCTGAATGATTAGATGCAAAAACACTTTTAGCCACATAAAATAACATGGGATAGATTATTCTCATTCTTCCCAAGTTGGATTATATCTAATTAGTTAGGCAGGTATCAGGATATATTGAATGAATGAAACTATATTTTTTTAGTTCTTTGTTTAAACTAAGGAAGAATCGGATCTTCACATATATTTATCTAATGCAATATTAATATTAGAATTCGAAATTACAACATTTTGAAAAATTGGGCCCTTATACCCTATCCGGTCATTGTTTTTGGACTATCCGGTCGGATTCCAATTTCAGATTACACTCGAAGGACAATGGCTCGAGTATTGTTTCCTAAGGGTAAATTCCCACAACTTTTAGATGTTAAAAAAATAAATTTATATAGCTAAGTGTGAATTATAATGTAGTTTGGATATTGAGAAGGATTTTGTTCCCCTTTATTCTATCAACTTTTAAGAGTTTATTTATTAAATTCCAACCAGATAAAGTGTTCTCCAAAATATATGAATGATTAGATGAAAAAACACTTTTAAGTTTTAAGCGCATAAAATTATATGGGATTCTTCTCAAAGTTGGATTATATATGAATTTTCAGACTAATTCGGCGTGTACATCCTGGTAAAAAGAATGAAAATCTATTAGTTTAATTCTTCCCATAAGCTTAAGGAAGAATCAGATCTCCAGTGATATTTATCTTTGTTAACAGTAACTCTCCATGATTAGTCGTTGGTGGAACGAGGAACCTAACAATCAACATATATATATTAGAAAATGGTAACTGTGAAGAGAAAAGACTTGCGTATTTGATGTAAAAAGTACAAGACATTTGAAATTCTCACGTTCTAAAAAATTTAAAATATTATTTTGTCATATTATGTCTTATATCCGTTTATATCTAATATTTTTTACGTGAAAATAAAAAAAATAGAATACCATCGTATTCTTATTATTTCATATGCATATTGACTATCTATATCCGTGCATTACTTTTTTTATCTAGCTAGATATATATCCTTGCATTATAAATTAGAGGCCGCAACCTTCAAATACCTCGCTTATTCTTTGGAAACCGATTTCAAGAGTATATACATTGCTGAAGTTTTGTGTAGTTATTGAAAACGTACAAGATCATAGCATACTTCCTTGAACAAAATGAATTAATTTGGAGTTTAATCTTGTGAGGTAGTAAACATAATTCGTCCTATTTAATAATTAATATTAGTAAGCGACACGTGTGTTACATGTGTTATACAATTAATTATTATTTTTCTTGTGGAAAAATCTAGTATTTTTAATTTTTATATGAATCGTTCAAATTTATCTTTTCAAAAGTAAGATTTAATGATGGCTAATATCGCGTTTGGTATAAGTCAGATTAAGTGGCCCAAAAATTGCAAATTACCAAAATATCCTTATTTTTAACAAGTTAAAAGAACAACATAAATCACGCCATCAAGGCATGAAATTTCCATGTTCGCTGTGCCTCGCTGTGGTTCCCGAATTTTAGTCCGCCGATTGAGGTTAAGGAAAATGCCCACAAACATAACAACTGCCTATACATATTTCAGACAAAATTTGTCAGCTAGTAGGCGTTACCTGGTAGAATTTCTCTCAACCCCTGGCCCCCGAATCCAAACAAGTAACCTGCAAATTCTGACATTACCGTGTAAACGTTTCGCAGATGTCTCCTTCCAACCTAGTAATGAAGTAGAAATCGGAACACGTATGCAGACCCACCTGTTTTTCTCGCGTCGCCGGAGTTCGCTGGTTTTTCGCCTATGCACAAAAACCCTTGCTCAGTATGTGCGGTCTGAAGTAAAAACAAATAAACAGGAAGAGTACTAGAGAACACTGCACTAAGGGTAAAATTTGGAAGAAAAAAATCAAACAGTGCGCGTGAATAGTCGATCGAAATTGAAGCAGACTTAATACCTTCCAAAATGAGATATGAATTACAGAGGTTAATAGGCAAATAGTGTCGGGCTGGAGCGGGCTCAGATCAAGTGGTATGAGCCCATATCAGTTAATATTTGATACCAAACAAGAAATTATCCCTCCTACCTAATATGTATTACACTTAATATGGCTACCAAACGCCTTCTTGTTAAAGTAACTTTCTAACAAATAATAATATAGCTAGATTGATCACTAATTCATAACTTGTAGCAATAATATTCACGAGAAACACTATTTTGTTGTTTTCTCCTATTAACAATTTCATTAGCAGGCTATTTAAAAAGAAGGGATAAATACACTCACCCCCCATCCTTTAGGGGGTTGTACACTTTGCCCCCCAACCTTCAAATCGGTGCAAGTTGCCCCTTCACCTTTGAAAAATTGTGCACTTTGCCCCTTTCCGCCGGAATTTTTGTCGGAATGTACTTTGACCGTCGATTTCTCCCTAGACACGGCGACTCAAGAGTTAAGACTACTACCATTGTGTTCCTCTCTCCATGGAAAACAATACCCATACCCCATTCGACTCCATTGGCCATCAAAAGCGTCGGATTCACGTGCAAAGCTTTGCGGAATGCACCATCTTTGTCCGACGATTTCTCCTTTATTGGTTGTCGAAATTTAATTTTGAAACAATCATTGTGTTTTTTATATCAATACCTTCGATTTGATGTATAATATCAACACATTCGACATCAAATTTGTATGAATTTGTCATTAGAAATTACACCAAAAATTTTTCATAAATTCCGACGGAATATTCCAAGAATATTCTGCCGGAAAGGGGCAAAGTGCACAATTTTTCAAAGGTGAAGGGACAACTTGCATCGATTTGAAGGTTGGGGGGCAAAATGACAACCCCCAAAGGATGGGGGTGAGTGTATTTATCCCAAAAAAGAAATATATTTATTTTCTAGTAAATAACGATGTCATAAAATGTCTTGTACAATATAACAAAATCGGCATTGATAAAAATTTGAAAATAATTTGTTTTTTCTCATTCATGACATTATTCATTGAAGAGAAATTTATTATATCTACATTCTGCTAAAGGTTAGGATTTCATTGAAAAATGTGATGATATACAAAAAAAGAGAGAATTTATAAATAGTACCTATGAGTTGAAAAAATGTTTGTTAGTTTCCTAGTTTGAAAAAAATTTGCACCCTAAGTGAAAAACAACATGTTTATTTACTCCCCATTTTTCAGAAATGTTGTATAAAAATTCAAGGATCACGTAACTAAATCCCCAAATGTTGTATACTTTTTGCAATATCATGTATATACATCATTTGAGAAAAAATATACATCATTCGGGGATTTAGTTACGTGATTCTTGAATTTTTATACAACATTTTTGGAAAATGTGAAGTAAACAAACATTTTATTTTTCACTTGGGGAGTGAATGCAATTTTTTTCAAATTGGGGAGTAAACAAACATTTCACTCCCCACTTGGGGAGTTTTGGGAAATTGCTCGTAAAAAAATAAGATAAATTGTAGATTGGAGAGATCTTTATGGTGAGGAACTTATTTTTGTGTGAGAAGAGATTTGAGATATATATAATTTTTGCGGATAGAAAAACTCATTACACTTATGTATTTTTTTTTTTAATATTTCTAGCAGGAATCAGGTATATCAAGTAAACAATTGGATAATTTTGGGCAGCCAAATTACTACCCGAATCCAAATTTTCTTATTGGGTATTGGGTATCCGATTCGACTTAGTTATTTTTAAAAAAATCGGGTATCGATAATTTAATTTCTATTCCAAACTTTAAGTTTATTTAAAAATTATTCTCTCAACTTTTATTAATTACAAAAAGTCCCTAGCATTTAACCCAAACGACACCGTATGAAACTACACACTGAACTTTAAAGTTTAAACCAAAATTTCTTTTTTCTAATTCGACAACAACCTCCATTTTTTTTCTCCCCGGACTCTCATGCGCTGCCGTCATGAGTGGTTTCGATTCCTCACCGGAGGCGGACATGATTTGGAGATTCTGAAGCAGGTTTCACCGGATAATCGCGGTCACTTCTTCGTTCACCGCGTTTGGCCGAGGATGTTGGAGAAGGGATGTCCACCGACGGCGTGGGTAATGTTCTTCGACCGTGAGTATCGGAGGTCGATCGCGCGAAGCACACCTACAATTCTCATTACTTCGCGTCGGTGGACGCTCTGGTGCAGGCGATCTTAGACAAACGGATTGTGATCGGCGAAATTTTCTGGATTACCTCGCCTTTCTTCTGCGAGGAAGGGCATCTACTTCGATTCTTTGACCCCTTGGATGATATGAAGATGCACAACCGGATTTATTACAAGAAGTGGGAGAAGAACACCATAACTGCACTGAGGAACCATAACTGCGGCCAGCCACCAAATTGATGGTAAGATGATTGATCTTGAATTAAGAATTGATTTCTGATTATTTTATTAGTTATTAACTTACCATTACAATCCACATAAATAATGGGGTGCGAATCCCATTAAGGGTCGATAGAAAAATTTCTCCTTCTTCAAGAATTATACACTAAACCCCTTAGAACCTAAACACTGAATACAGAACTAGCATATTCCCTGTTTGGATCATGGTCGCGGTTGGTGGACTATTTCTCTAGAGGGTTGCTTTCGTGGAGTCTTGAAAGATTCGATAGAGCTTCGTGGGACTAGGAGAAATAACGCCCAAACTACAGTAAGGGCTGCTGGAATTTTTTTTTCAATCACATATTCCGATTGATGTCAGTTTGTGATTTAACGTCCCGAAGACACGGTTTCTGAGGCTATGCCTGGCTGATCAATCTTCGTCAAATCTAGGTTACGAAGGGAGATTTAATCTTACTTGTCTAATCTTGTTTCTTGTTTTTTTCTTTACATATGTCATAATATTAGTATGATTCACATGATTTGTATCTAGGACTTTGTGGAATATAACTTAGAAAGAAACATTCGAGGGATGGGGTTGCCATTACCGTATGAAGTGCGTTTGAGGGCGGCTCAAAACGTGTCAAGAAAGCGATGATTATATAAGTTCTTGATCTCTACGAATTTGGGAATAAGAATTACGAGTTTTTGATCTTGCTTAGCTGGGAATTTTTTTTTAAAATTTTCGATGTTTTCTTATTCGTTTTCCAACAGGAAGAAAATAGGGTATATGAATGGATTAATTTACCCTTAAAAAACTCATGCCTAAGTCACGTGTATGACTTATACTGGAATATTCCAAGAATATGCCGCCAGAAATGTTAAAAAGGGGCAAAGTGTTAAGTTTTGGAAAGGTGGCGTGGGAGAGGGGGCCGAATGCACCATCGAAATATCTAGTGATTAGAAAGCTCATATCCAGAAAGCTGAGATTAGAAAATCAGATTTATACCTAACAAAAGGAAAGTGGTCGGCGGCGGCGAAAGCGGCTAACAGAGGTGGCAAGCGTGGGTCTGCAAGTTCGCCCCTCGGAGAAGCAACGATTGCACTTTTTGCAGGAATGTTTTACCCAATGCTTGTGAGCGCCCCTGTTGTGGATCTGGAGGTCCTTCAACCGATCGAAGTACTGAAGGTGGTGTCCATCATTATCACAAAAGAAACTCGACACATTCCAAGTGACGCACTCAATCGAGATTTTCTTGTTGATAAGCGCGTTTACCACGGCTTGAACCGACGAAAAATAGTGAACATTGACAGAATGCTTGAGCACATCCACCGCTTTAACCCCCGAATGGGGGGACGGAGGTAATTGCTGTTATAATCCTCCATCCCCCTGATTCCATCATCCATGGCCAGATTCTACCGATGAAGGTGCGCTTCATTTCCTCCGCTATGCGCTCCATATCCTCCGCTGTGATGATCCTCTTCAGAATGGCGATATCGTTGTCAAATTCTGACTCGGATCCGGAACTCGACATTTTTGCGATTTTCGAGGGAGACAAAGAGGAGGGAAAATAGGGTTTATAGTTTTCGAGGAGGACAGAGAGAATGGATTTATTGTAGAAGTACGGATAATTCTGGCCTTAATTCGTTTACTGATATGAATTGGGTATGTTAGTGGGCCTTCACATGCCTAATTTCTTATTTATCTTTGGTAGGCTAAAGCCCATGTGATGAAGGGTGGTTTCCCGTTTGATTTTGTTGATAAACCATGTGCTCGACATGATTTTAGGCATCGACTGTGAATTTATTTCTTTGTCCAAAAATTCTCAATAATTACAAGGGCATTTTTTAAAAATTCCCCATGAGTTGAAAAAATTTTACTTTGCTCCCCAGGTTGAAAAAAAATTTAATTCACTCTCCATATGAAAATTAAAATTTCATTTTGCTCCCCATTTTTGCAGCAGATACGACATATGACCATTTAAGTACGCGATATTAAGATAATATCAAAACTCAAGAATCGCGTATTTAAATTGTAATATTGTGTACTTAAATGGCCATATGTCGTATCTGCTGCAAAAATAGGGAGCAAAATAAAATTTTGATTCACGTCTGGGGAGTGAACAAAAAAATTTTTCAACCTGGAGAACAAACTAAAAATTGAGTCAACAATTGGGGAGTTTTTCATAATTCCCCCTAATTACAATGATTTACCATTTATATTCTGATTGCTTTCTAAAGGGCAATTTGGGTATTTCTTGCTAATATGGAAACAATGTAAACAACCATTAAGTAATAAGTAAAATTCTAACCCAGACCTGGCTTGGCCGGACCCAACAAATCAAAGGGGCAAGTGTATTACACTTGTCATTTGATTGGTCACTCTCCCAAATTTTCCACCAACCACATGACAAGTGCAAAACACTCACACACTCGTTATATCGATTTGGCCGAGTCAGACTCGAATTAGAATTACCCAAGTAATAAACATGAATTCTAACACATGGAAAGACATGATCTGTAAACATGGGTATGCATATTATCACTAATACATATTATCATGATATGTATTAACATAACATGATAAGTAAACGAGGACTAAATTCTTAAATACGAAAAATATTTCAATAATTCCTTGAGGTGCGAAAAAATACCAAAAATATTTCAATAAAAAAATTTACATTGTAAATGATATCATCTTCGATATTTTTGTGAAATGCTCTTTAATATTTGAACTTACATTTATAACTATAATAGGACATGTTATGCGCAATTTGAGGACATGGACGTCAAAAAATTTTATTGTTCTAGTCATTCTTTACTTCTTTTAGCGCGTGTTCAAAGCCAAAAACTTCTAAGATCTAGATGTTTTAAAAACACGGCACAAGATTTTTTTATTTTTTATTTTCTATTTCACTAAATATCAGGAAAGATTAAGACATCTCAAATCAAGAATGTATCAAAATATTAGGATATCTCAAATCGTACTTCCAATATTAGTTTAATCCGAATCAAGTACTTCCAAAATTGGGCAAATTTATAAATACCAAAAACCAATTCCACTTCTCATCTTCAATTCCCCGCTCTATACGAGGAGAAATCTCCATTAGATGTCACATTCAATAAGATTTTGAAGCTATTCTACTTTGCTTAATCGATTCGCAACAATGGCATCCAGGGAGAAGATGATTGTCGGCGGAGGGGGGCGAAGTACGTGGAAATGCGGTCGGAGCTGGCGGAGGCAGAGACCGAGAGACGTAGCCAGGGGGGGCATGGGGTGGTGCCACCACTAAATTTTTAAAAATCTTTCTTAATATACTTAAATTTTAAAGTTTTTATTATTTTGT
>JBBMKE010317653.1:0-13526 GCA_037834125.1 Lippia alba | reverse complement strand
TGTTATGTGATGTGCTCTCTCTCTCCCTCTCTCTCTCTCTCTCTCTATATATATATATATATATATATATATATATATATATATATAGTGGGTGTGCGTTAGCTCCCTTGCTCAGTCAATTGACTGACACTTCATTTGTCTTTTAGTTGCAGTATTTCCTTTGAACTAGGCAAATGTGAGTCCTTTGGATTGCACTTGTCAGTCTAGATCGAGTCTGTTGCATTTCTTTCTTTAATTTACATTTTATTATTTTTCACTTTACTCTTGTATCATCGTCATATCTTGAAGGATTAAAGGATGTATGACGATGATCGTTTGAATTAGGAAAACCTTGAAACTTGCCTTTATTGGTATGAGAGACATAATGATCGGCCAAGGACTAGGAAAAAAAAAAGAAGACATTTTCTTATCTACTTTGTGTAATAACCAGTTCATGTAGACTGAATTTAAAGTAGGAATAAAACAAACGGACTTGAAGCATTCAAGATCACAGTCACCAGAGGTTTGATGTCCCGAGTACAACGACAAAGTTGTAACTGAAAATTTTATCTCTGTAATTAGCAAAAAATGATCTAATTATATTTAGGCCCCTAAACTTTTAAAAAATGATAAATTAGTCAAAATTTCTTTTTCAATTTAATCTCAATAATTTAAATAAGTTGCAATTGAAGACATTTAAACATGTAAAACATGTCATTTCACATCGGTTGTGTAGCTACAATATAATTAATCTAAAATCTTGAAAATTCATATAGTTCGAGAATTAGTCACACTATTATAAAGAATTAGAGCAATTAAGTCAAAAGAAGATACAACTAAATTACATAATTATTCAATTAAACACCCTTGTAACATCATATATGTATGGTAGGATGAGCGAAGCATTACAATTCAAATGAAGAAATTATACGTAAGAAGAGTATGAAAGATGCATTCTCGGGAAAAATAAATTTTAAGTTTGCAAATAAAGAGTCGAACTACACAAGAAAAATAAGCACCGAATTGCTTCACTTATAGGGTCAATAATACAGATCAACTACATATAATTTTAGAAAGTTGGAAGTTTTTTATATGAAAAAAATTTTGACAAAAGAAACATGTTAAACAAACGTGTTTGTCATAGGTTTGTTTTCATTTATGACATACATGAAACATATTATATGATTATTTATCATCTTGTATTTTATATTAAACTACATACATTGCTACACATTGAAAATACATTAATTAACACGATTTGTCAAGAAGTTTTAACAACAGATACCAGAATATGTAGTTACTAAAAGAGAGTGAACTTACTCATTAGTGGTTGAAATATACTATCATTATGAGTCAATCTAATTGGAAGAGAGTAGATAGATACCTTAAAATAAGAGATATTAGTGTCAAAACTAAAATATTGAAAATGTTATCAAAAGTTGAAATTATTGTCAAGAAAAAGAAATTAGAAGGAACTGTCTATTTATTAGGATTAACTATTTAAAAGAAAGCGATGGATACAAGATTCGCTTCCCGAATACTAAAAAGTTAAAAACAAGTGGCAAGTATCGACAAACATTTTATAGCACAAATAAGAGCTACATTAAACTTCACATGAGTACAAAATTCAACCAAATAAGAAAATATGAAGTGGCGATACACAAATACTAACTCGCATGTATAGAAATAAAAATACTTTGAAAAATGTTGATATGAGAAGATTGCGATAAATGGGGGAGAGGAAACGTCAATAGTGATGAGTAAGGAAGAACAACAAACTCAAAAGGCTAAAGTTTAAAAAATTAACAGTTTCTATCGATAACCAAATAAGGTGACATGAGTTTACTAGTCAAATTCGAAAAAAACATGTAAGAGCAGTCAATTGGAGTAGTGACTAATAGATCGCATGAAACACCATAAGAGATAACAATAAAGTTCACATTAAGCATTAGGTGATGGAGATGATATGCGTGGGAGAAGATTAAAAAAATTGATAAGTCATACAGTTGGATGAATAATTTATTGGGGGGAAAATCAAACATAATTATAAATATGAACAATTAATAGTAATTAAAAATGATATTATCAAACAGAAATAAGGAAAATTTCAATAAAGTAAAATTAAAAGACATCACAACCAAACATTGATTAAATATAAAAAAAATTGTAATACAAAAAATCAACCAGATGACATTTAAATAAAAGAAGTTTAAGACAATAAACATCATTGAGACACAATTTCAGATAAATTACTTTTGCTACCCATATCCTCTTAGGCAGGGTAGGCGGGTTGTGACACCTCAAAATTTTGGAACGCAGTGTACTTGAGTATTAGCAAATGAATTAAGAAAAAATCAAAAGAAATAAGTTAAAAGAAAAAGACATTTCAATTTTTTTTAATAACAAAAAACAATTCATATTGCATCTACATGTATTGTAGCTTTGTGTCTCATTTTAATTAATTTAATTTGCATTACAATATGAATTATTTAAATTAAGACTTGTGTTGCTCGTGTAAATGTGTTGCATCTACATGTATTAAAACTATGTATTTCACTTTAATTAATTTATTTTGCATGATAACTTCAACTATTCGCAACATGTGTTATTTGTGCAGTTTGCAGTTTATTAGATGCTATTATTCTTCATAATTTAAAATAAATATTTTATACAAATAATCTTATATGTAATTTTTCAAAATCAAAGTGATTCATTAAAAATCGTATATTATGTTTATTTAATTATATTAGACACTATTAATATTTAAATTTATTAAATAAATATATATAATAATAAAATTTATTTAAAATTAACTGATAAACGTGCAACGCACGTTGTTTTTGCTAGTTGTAAGAAAAATAAATCCTAACCGAACTCATTTATCTATATTATAAAAGCACGTAAGTTTCTTGTAAAATGTTGATCTCCTAAAATATCCTCATAATAATTATGGTTAGGGGTAATTATGTAAATACATATTGTAAATAATTAATTTAAATATATCAAAAGAGTACTTATTAATTTGAAATAGGACTCTTAGTAGAAGATCATTAGAAATAACTTGAAATAGGACTTGTACTAGAAAAGAATTATTCTAATATTAATCGGACTATAAAAAAAATATTTTAAATAAAATATTATTTACATAATATTTTAAAATATTCTAATAGAAAAATTGATGCGTTTTTAATTTAGTTGTTTTGTTTTGTAGATACATATATCATGTATATCTTTGTAACCAAAAAAAATTAATATGCATACCTCCAATGTTAATGGGAAACGTTAATTAATATTCATTATTGTATTTATAGTGGTATAGTGAAGATACAACTTATAAATAACTATTTATATAACAAATAATTTGTTTACTTTTACTTACAATATTCCGTTAACATCTGTGAGCAAAAATACGCACCTAAATTAACTACAAATTGTTCTAATTGATTTGAGATCTTATATATTTTTGGTAAAATAAAATATTACTCAAGAATTGATCAGTGAATTATGATATACTATTATATTCTATCATTCCGAAGTTCATTTCAATCAATAGCCACCTTTGAATTGTTTGTTGTCTTCCGTAGTCTAGACATATAAAAAACTAGAATTTAATAGAACAAAAATAAATAAAAAGTATCAAAATTCGTTGAACATGGTTATACAAACATATGAGTGAACACATACATATTTGTATTAAGGCAAAAAAGACACTCTGCCTATAAAAAAAATCAAATCTTTAACAAAGTGAAAGATCAAAATTTTCATTCCGACATATTACTATAATTCGTTAACAACTCCGAATTTAAAATAAATTATCAAAATTATTCAATATTGAAGAGCCCGACGTATTAGAAAAATATAAGTCGTCCATAATTTCAGGTCCAACTATCTCAACATAAGGAAAAAAAACCACACAATTAATTATTAAACTGGAGTTATCTTTTAATTAGTACATATTATCAATCACAGTTTTATATTATAACTGCATATATCTTTTCTATCAAAATTAACAGCAAACCTAAAAATATTTGTGAAAGTTTAGGACTAAAAAAATTAATGAAAATAACGGTGCAAACTATGCAACGATTTGCACCCTTTGAGACTAATATTGTAATATTTTCATATAAATCTAATATAAGTGTACTAGAGTGATGAATACAAGCTAAAAAAAATTCTATTATCAAACGAAACACATTACTTTTTTCTAAATGCACGCACAAATGATAGTGTTTAATAAATATTAATCATTAATAAATTATTAACATAATCAAAAGTAATGATGATAATATTAATTGATGTTAAATGTTCAATTTAGACATATGAAAGAAGAGTGAGAGTTGGTCGAAAGGATCTAGCGCAAAGATGATTAGACAGGACCCCATCATGCTGGTGGTCGAGAGAGATATACAATGACCACGGAGAAGTCATGGTATGAAATTAGGAGGTCTGGATGAACCTTATACTTAACTTAAAAGATAATTAGTACATATTATCAATAACAATTTTGTATTATAATTAATTAAGTAATAAAAATAAATAATTAAATTTTAAATGAGATCTCATTACTATATTTAAATTTTAAATATTTGGTGTTTCTAAAAAATTTTATTTTAGGGAGAGTTACAACGCATTCCATCATTATTGAGAAATTACATTTTAGTCCTTGACCATGAGAACTATTCGTGGTCCCTAGGTTTCAGTTATGTTATTTGAAAAATACCCCTAATTTGTTGTTAAATTCATAATTTATAGGGATCATTTTATTATATTTGTAAACTTTAGGGATGATTTTATAATTTTTATCATATATTTAATGTAACACTCATAAAACTATCTGGGGTATAAGTATACTTTTACAAATTCCGTTAAGGGACCTCAGACCAAACAAGATTCATGGGGGCTAAAATTTAATTTTTCGATAATGATTAGCTACGTTGCAATCAGGCCTAATTCTTCCTTTATTTTAATAATTATAATTTTTAGATAAATCGTATATTTAATGTGAAACACACATTATTTTTACTAATTATTATATTAGAAAACTAAAAATAGAGTTTTTGGTTTCCTACAGATTATTCTTCGGCCAAAAAATCCTAATGATTATACTTTTAACAATGTTTAACTAAAAGGTGAATTGAGAAATACAACTATATATTATATTATATTTAAAATTTTAAAATTAACTTATGAGTTTTCTATGGTTCTTTAATAAATAGAATTAAAATTCTTCCGATCTACAGAAAATATAAGGAGTATCATAATGGAAATTCTTTTTAAATTATTAATTATAATTTACAGTTAATACATGAATTATAATTGGATGCAATATATTAAAAATTAAATGTATCAGGTGAGAATCATCCACAAAATATGATGGCTTTAAAAACATAACTTAAGTTTGACTATTACAAATATACTAAGGTAAGTAATTAAAAGTTTATCATCAATTTAATTAAAAAATGACTCTTTAGGTTTGAACCAGTGCTCTAAAACAACAGTTAGTGAGCACTTTTCAATGATACTTTAAGGTGTTTTAATTTTAATTTTAATTTAAGAGAATTAATGTTGATTCCCCAACTACTCCCAATGATATTTTAATTTGAAATCATTGTTCTAATACGATGATCATTAACACTTTTTAATATGCTCAAAAAATAAAAAAGCAAGAAATTTTTTTAAAAAAAATTTTCAAAGTGTTATCTATAAGACCAATAAGATAAACATTGAATAGATTTGAAGAAAGAATTGATGGCGGAATGTAATAAAATATTGAAATAAGAAGATATTATTTGGTTTCAAAAGTTGAGAAGTAATTGACTTCAATTTGGGGATAAAATTACACACATCTTTCATCTCTCAAACATATATAACCAGAAGGAGGAATTGAATAAATGCTTAAAAATAGGTGATGAATGGAATAATGACCTATTGAAGCAACACATTCGGGAGTACTACACCAAACTATTCGATGGATATAAGGTCACAAACCCTAGGGTGGTGGTGGAAAGATAACTTGTCAAGAATGACCTGAAATAAGAAAATCCTATTATCACAAGACAAACTAGCCTACGTATTGATGAAAGATAACATTTATGAGGAGAATAAAGTTCTTATGACATGTGATGTCATTGAAATAGAAAAAAAAATGGAACATAGCTAAACTGAAAATAAATATAAATAATATAAATTATGGTGAAACTAACGACAATTTCTCCTATGAAATGGTCAATAATCTACTTATGGTATCGAATGAGACATGCGAGAAAATATTTGAAATGAGTTTAAAAATTAATTTGCCCTTAAAAGTTCAAAATTTTCTTGTGACTTTGCCAACATGATTGCTTTCACAAAATTGCACCGAAGTATGACTAAAAATTTTGGGAGGGCAATATATGTACAAGTTGTTGTACAAGACGTGAAGATGTAGATCACGTGCTGAGTAGCTATCCATTCGGACATCAGGTGTGGAACAAGATTGTTGGTATGTGAACTGGTCAAAATCTTTGTGGCTTCTAACGTTCAGAATGGCTCGACGAGAGCTTTTACCAATAAAGTTCAGAGCAACATGTTAACAGAATGTCCTGGGTAGATTGTCTTGATCTCAAAGCTCTTCAATCTTTGAAAAACACGAAACAAATGAAGCAATTAGAATATTATGAAGTCTAGAAACGTCACTCTTCAACATATAAAAAGAGTTACCTAAATCCTTGGTTCTAATTAGTGAGGACAAAAAACACAGGCAAAAGAAAACATGCGTTGAGTTGTCTTGGGATAAACTCGAGAAGGGATGGGTGAAACAAGATTTAGATGGAAGCTTTTATAGCCACACTAGCAATGCTTTGACTAGGAGTGTTACTCAAGATGACAGTGGAAGATGGATGCTAAGATACTCTATAAATTTTGGTAGAGTTCCAACAAAAGTGACGAAGTTATTAGGTTTCCGAGAGGTATTAAAGCTAGCTTGGGAGAGGCGTATTCTGAAGATTAATATGAAAATTGATTTGAAGAAGGTGGTGAAATGTATAACAAAGAAGGATTATATAGAGCACCACATGAAAATTTTAATATTTGATTGCGAAATTTGCCCATCGGCCCCTAGGAAGCTCAAATTGAGCGCATCCGAGAGAAAGAAAAATCATGGTGGAAAAATTGGTGGCGATAAACCACAAAATTCAAGATGATTACTGGGTCTAGGATGTTCCACCAACGGAGTTGAATATGTCTTAGCTTTAGGTTTCTATTCCTTTGTTGGGTTGCAAAGAATCCAATATACTTAACATACAAATATGAAGAGGGTGAGTCCTATAAGAAATGCAATAACCTTTACATTTTGAGCAATAACAAAGAAGCATTTCAGAATTTTATATAAAAATCAAAGATAAATCACAAATTATATTAATGAAAATGGCGAATTACATCTGAGTAGATTTGGCCTAATTACAACGCAACCCCAATTCTTTCAATTATTATCCTATAGTCCCTGAGGTATGATTTTAAACTGAGGTCCCTAAACGTCGTTAGGATTCTCAGGGACCAGTATGTAATGTCAACTTAATATAGAGATCGTTTTGTAACATAATAAAATAATGAGAGATGTATTTGTAATTTTTAGCTAAATTTAAAGTAGGCAATATAGGGACCTCAAATGGAACCCTAACGACGTTTACTTCAGACAGAAACAATACTTCAGGGACTATACATATGGTAATAATCGAAAGATTTGGGACTATGTTTAATTAGGCCAAACCTGAGGTTACTCACATATAATTCGCCCAAATAAAATCAAATAATATAAAGAATAAATTACATATAATTAACATAGTATTTTATATGATGTTTTAAATATTTTAATTTACAGTTTTGATATACGGCTTTTCATTTACATTATCTATTTTAAATATTTCATTTTTATGCAATAACGTAGTTTCAGATATATATTTTTATTGTTTCTTTATTAATTGAATGTTTTTTATTTAAAATTTTATTTATTGTATATGGTTCGAAAGAGAGATTTTAAATAAAATTTTTTGTATGTGTAATTTTATAAAATTAAATTGATTCACTAAAAAATTTGATTGTACTTACGTAATTAAGTTAAATACTTTTAATATATTAATTAACTCAATAAATATAATAACTAAATTTACGAAAATAAAAAACGTGCAAACGCAAGTTAATTTTACTAGTCTTTTATAAAAGGGGGAGTAATTAGAAAAATAAATCCTAACCGAGCTCATCTTTTATAAAAGGGAAGAGTTCGGGTCAAACATTAGCAACATACCAGATAAAAAAGAGAGAAAATGGAAAAAGATTGATTCTGCTGATCGATACTCATGACCGACGATTGGATCAAATTTGAAATGAAATACATACAAATAGAGCATATAATATAGTAATCGCTATTAGGTAACCAACCAATTATATAAAGAATTCTGAAAAAATATAAAATAGTAAGAAAGAAGATACGTAGCAAAAACTCAAGCGTAATTATTGTTTTAAATTACAATGCTGGTCAATATTTTTCTCTTTAATATGTGAATAAAGTCGGTATAATGTCCCATCTTTTCTTTAGTGTAATGATAACATATGCACACATGACATATAAAAGAAAATTAATATTCTACCAAATTATATTCATAAATATCTTGTCTTCATGGGCCCAAAGAAAGTGGACATTATTCGTTCTTACATTCTTTTCAGTTTTCCCCAAAGTCTACCCACGCCAATTTACTATTGTCCAAGCTTCATTAATAAAATAATTAGTGGTGATGTCGTTATATATAGTAGATGTGATGATTAGAGGAGTATATTTAATTTACCCATTAGCGGAAATTATGTGAAAATTGTTAATTGTAATTTGCGCTACTAACTTTTGTTTTGAATAATAAGAGCTTTCAAAAATACTACAATTAAAAATAAATATATCTTTTGTTTTAGAGTTAATTCATACGAATTAGCTTCACATTAATATTTAGTATTTTTTTATTTTCTTTCATCTCTTTTTATTCGGTAAAGTCTTATCTCAATGTAAAAAAATGATGCATTATTTTTTATTCCAAAAGATTAAAAATCACCAATTAATAAATATTTATACGATCATTAAGAAGAAGTTCAATATCGAACATTTAACTTATCAAAAAGCATAGTCCTCCAAAATGTCATACCCCTATGAGCAAGCACGGATATATACACTTTTCCGCTTCTCTTGATAAGAACGACTTTGATCTCCCACAACATATTGAATAAGGTTTTGCAATCCAAGATAATATTTACATGTACGTGATCATCTAACTCAAAATCAATAATAAGAATCAATAATAAGAAAGAATTTTCAAATCTGATTCATTGCTATTTTTGTTTTTTCAAATTAGCTCCTCCCATTTTCCAAAAATGAAAAAACTATGCAATGCTAGTTAACACTTTCCAAAATCACAAGCATGTTCGAACCACCAATTCCATCAACATTCCAAATGTTAGATAGTTGAGGCAACATGGTGTTTGGGGAAAGGGTTTTCTTATTATCTGTAATTGATCGTAAAAAGTGTACAAGATATACAAAGTAGGGCTACAACATATATACATAAGAGTCCTATCTATATATGGTAAGCTACTAATAAATCCCTAACAAACCTCCTAACTTATAGTTTTCCTAACACTCCCCCTCAAGTCGAGTATCGGATCAGCGATGGTCAACTTGCTCAAGACTTCACTAAAATCCTCCCATTTACTGCCTTTGTCAAGATATCTGCTAACTGATCTTCAGACCGTACAAAGGGAATATCAATCACCCCGTTCCTCTAACTTTTCCTTAATAAAGTGCCTATCCACTTCTACATATGCTTAGTCCGGTCATGTTGTATCGGGCTCTCTGATATACTAATAGCTGCCCTGTTATCACACCTTAATTTGCACGCCCCTACTGCGGGACCCAATTCTGCAAGTAGCTTTCGCAGCCACAACACCTCAGTTATTCCACGTGCAATACCTCGGAACTCTGCTTCAGCACTAGAGAGCGCCACCACCTTCTGCTTTTTGGTTCTCCATGTTACCAAGTTCCCTCCACTAAAGTAAAGTACCCGGAAGTGGATCTCCTGTCTAGTGGATTTTCGGCCCAATCTGCATCCGTGTATGCCTCAATGTCTAAGTGTCCATGTTTCTAATATAAGACACCTCTCCCCGGATGCCCCTTCAAGTACCGACATACTCTTAAAACTGCATCCATATGCCCCTTCTGGGGTTGGTGCATAAACTGACTGAGTACTCCGACTGCATAAGCTACATCCTGTCGGGTATGAAACAAATAAATCAATTTTCCAACCAAGCGTTGGTACTGGCCTCTATCAGCATCCTCTCGCCCATCCACTATTCGTAGCCCATGATTAACCACCATTGGAGTATCTACTGACTTACATTCCAGAAGTCCAACCTCAGCAAGTAGGTCAAGAACAAACTTTCACTGAGATATGAAAATACCGCGCCTCGATCTAAGAACCTTTATCCCAAGGAAGTACTTCAGTTCCCCCAACTCTTTCATCTCAAACTGTCTGAATAAGTTCTCCCTCAACTGAGCTATCTCCTCTGAGCCATCCGCTGTAATAATCATGTCATCAACATAAATTATCAGGCAGGTGACTTTCTGACCCTTTCTCTTCAGGAACAAGGTATGATCTGAGTTGCTTTGATGATATCCATACCTATGCATAGCAATTGTGAACCTCCTAAACCAAGCCCGAGGTGATTGCCTCAAACATACAACGCCTTCTTTAGCTTGCAGACCTCTCATCTACCATATTCTTCTGAAAAACCAGGTGGAGGCTCCATGTACACTTCTTCTGCCAAATCACCATGAAAAAAGGCATTTTTTTACATCAAACTGATGCAGTGACCAATCTCGATTCGCTGCTATCGAGAACAGGACTCTAATAGTATCCATTTTCGCAATCGGAGAGAACGTCTCAGAGTAATCCACGCCATATGTTTTGTGTATATCCCTTGGCCACGAGTCTCGCCTTATATCTCTCCACACTCCCATCTACTTTATGCTTAATTGTGAATACCCATCGACATCCCACCATTCTCTTTCCATTGGGAAGTATGCACTTTTCCCATATACTGTTTTTCTCATGGGCTTCCATTTCATCTTTCATAGCCCAAGCCCATCTATCATCTCTCAATGCTTCTTCTACGTTGCTGGGTACTGAGTCTAAGTATACTGTAGTAGCATATGCTTTGGCCTGGGGTGTGAGATTTCCTCTAGCTAGGTCAGCTATTGGGTATCTCGATGCTCTGTTTCCAATTTTCGGTTCATACCTCTTTGGAGGCACTCCTATGTTAGCCCGGGGGGCAACACATATCTGTTCTCTTGAATATCTGTGTGTCCCTGTGGATCCATCTCATTCTCCCCCTGCATTGTTAGACTTAACAACAGGAATAGTACTAACAAGAACAGAATCACTAACTGAATCAGACTGAATCACTATTACATACCTCAGGATTATCGGTTAGAGTGATTGGGTCGATCGGTGAGCTTGTGGAGGGTTGTACTGTAGAAGAGGGCAGCTCGGTGGTCCTGCCTACTTGCTTTGTTAGGACTATGTCCTTCCAGGGGTGTGACACCCAATCCAGCTGATCCTGCTGTCGTTGACTACTACTCTCCATCTCATTCTCCCCCTGCATTATTGGGAATAATAATATTCTGTCTCAAGAAAGTCACAATCTATGGTAGTGTACAAATGACGAGAAGGTGGATGATAACCCTTCTGATTCACTCCATACCCCACAAATACGCTCTTCAACGCACACGGGTTACCTTTAGTCCGATCAGACTTAGGAATGTGAACAAACACGGAGCTACCAAACACCTGGGGGAAATAAAGTGAGAGTGGATGGTATACCAAACGGAACTAGCATCACAAGAAAGCTTCAACCAACGTGAATTTATTGAAACTACGAACCCAATACGATAATCGAGAGTTCCCATCCTTCTTGTTTGGAAATTTTTTTAAATTTCGCTGCGTTTTTTTTCCACTATTTCCAACAGTAGTATCAGAGCCACCTCTCGACGATCGTATTGGTTCATTATTACTTTACGAATTTGACAGTAAATTCTTGAATTTGGGTATTTGTTGTGTATTCTTGATTTTAGTTCATAATACGATTTACCGGATAAAACTGTTTTCTTGAAAATTTATGAAAATTGTTTTTTGTTTAAATCTATGCTTTTGCTGCTTAGATTCAGAGCTATCTAAATTGTGGTAATTTGAAACTATTTTGGAATTTGGTGAAATTGCGAAGTAGGAAAAAAAGGATTTTGGAACGGGACAAAGTAGTCCCGCACTGGCACCTGTCGCTCGGCATCTGCTGAGCACGCCTAGGCGTGCCCAAGCAGCGCCGCGCCTGTTTGCACCCTCACTACCGAGAGCGCCTAAGAGCGTCGTACGGCGCTGCGCGCCAGGCACGTACGCAATCGTGTGCAGCAACGTGCGGCGTTTCTCGGCCACATCCCGGCACAGCCTTCCGGGCAGTGTGCCCCTCGCGATGCTATCTCGGGATCTCTCGTTTTTCCGTATTTCATTTTCGGTTTCATAAAACCCTAATTTTGGAAAAATCATTTTTCGTTTAAAACTTTAATTTTAAAATTAATATTATTTGTTAGAAATAATAAAGCTAGGGTTTTATGAATTATTACTAAAAGTTCTATTTTTCGGGAAAAATAAATAATATCTTTTTTGAAAGAATATTTGACAAAAAATTAATTTTTGAAAATTAATTGAAGGTTTGTCTATCTCGTGATTCGAGTTATGAATAAATTCTTGAATAATGAACAATATTCAAATTGCTCAAGTTAATTAGTAACTTCGAGTTAAGGAAACTTAAATTTAATCAGTAAATTTAAATTTATGCGGAATTACGCCAGATTAGCTTATCATGGGTTAGTCTTATGCATGTTTTAAATTCTGCACATAGATGGTTTACATTTGGGTCTGTGAGCCCTAGTTGCTTTTTTTCAATTGGGGCAGTGCCCTACTTATGTGCATACTGTTATGTGATTTACTATCTTTCCTTATTACTATTTTTGAGGCTGGGGTATGCCCCGTGTGCTTGTCTATGGCCAATATGAAAATTGAGCCATATTACTTTATGTAAAAAGAGTAAAACTTAGGAAGTGGAGTTTTATTTTTATTTTGGAGACAAGCACCCAAAGGAGTAAGAAGGATCCGCCGGAGTCGCTTGAAGAACGGAGGCCATAAGAAGACCCCTCAAAATGTTTAGAAGGGTGTTTCTATTAATGTAATAGAGAGGGCACGTATTTTGTTATCGCTTTCCTTTATGTGATATTGAACTGTTTATGTGGCATGAATGTTAGAACTTGTGAAATTGGAGTGGCTCCCATTTTCACGCAGAGGATAGGACACCCATGATCATCTCATTTTAGTATCATGCTAGGACATGTTATCTGCTAATTGCTTTTGTGATGCACTTTATGTGAAACTGCATTAAACAAGACAATTAAAATTTGGATAACATTATATGTTGGTGAGGTCACT
>JBBMKE010317543.1:0-13527 GCA_037834125.1 Lippia alba | reverse complement strand
ATGGGGTCTTCCATCCCTGGTAGGGTGGGGTGGATGGAGCTATTCTAAGTAGGGTTTTGGGAACGTGAATGGATGACAGTGGTAGTTAAAAAGGTTGAGGGAGGAAGGAGAGCTGTAACTGTTGGGGAAACGTCGCCGTATTATGCTTGATTTGGGCTGATATAACACACACTGGACTTACGGCCCAACAGATGGAAGCCATTAATCCAATTCCAACATCCATTTTTGTCATGAAATTTCTTTTTCTTTTTCTTTTTTTTTTAAACCACGTAGTCATTACAAAGATTATATTTGTCAAAAATGACAGTTGAAAATCTTTATTAAAAATATTATACTTACCCTCCATATTAGTATAATTAATTATAGTTAACCACCAAGTGTAACATTAGAATTAAAAAAAAAAGACCAAAGCCAACGGAGGGTATTTTTTATTTTCAATTAAATTTTTGCTGACATCAGCAATTTTCAAACGAGAATGGGGGTTAAGTGTAATTACATATTTTTTGAAAGATGATATCTGTAATTTAATCTAAAAATAATGAAAAATTGTAATTATCTCATCTAATTTGAGGGCTAAATATAATTAATCCTTATATTTAATTTTGATAATTACTTTATCTAATTTGGGAATACGTGTAATTAAAATTGAGGGGTTAACATAGAACTTTCAAAAACCATCTTTTAAAATAATCATAAATTATTTAACAAATCTTGGACGGTATAACGGGAGGTTTATATTTTTTTAACATAAACTTAGAATTTGGGGGTCAAGCATAATTATTTTTCCCTAAATATAGTATCCATAATTATATCTAATTTTGGGAATGAATTGTCTTTACAAGATATAATTTGGAGATCAAGTGTAATTAACTGTAAATGTAATACCCTACATGATAGAGCATCACATCCCCGCACCACGTGTCTAATTCACATACGAAATTAATTTCCATACATGAATCAAACACCTGGTGAATGGATGACAATAAAAATCAATCCTGACTAGACGGAATCCAACCATGTAACCAATCAAATCAAAACCAAGACATGTATATAAACCATTATAAATGCCATCTCAATATATACAACAAAACTAGATGGCACTCACGGCCCAAAAGTATAATAACACGTGTTAAGTATGTACAATATGTTCATGTATACAATATGCTTACAATACCAAAATTTGTGACTAATGCTAGACAAGATAAAAGACTCCAACTCCCGCCTAGCATGCACCTGAAAAGACTGAAATTGGTGGGGCATCAGTCGATGGAAAACTGAGTGAGGGGCATAATATATATAAGCGCACATACATGCAAGTTATAACCTCGGGTGAAGTCTTGAATTAAAACAATAATATAAGTTCAAGAAATAGATTACTTTGCCCGAGATTACAACTATCAAGTTTAATAATTTGATTAAAGTTACAATCAATCAATTCGTGGTCTGGCTAATAGGGCAATTCTCCAAGTAACACCCAGTAGTGAATGACACCAATTGTAATTTAACAAGTATGTGATCATGCGATTCATTACAGTGCACTATTAGCAGTTTCATGTAACATTTTTCCCCCGGGTGATACTCAGGCTTGCAAGACCCAATTATCCAATCATGGTGTACGTCGGGAACATGACTCCCACGTACGGGATTTCTTCTTTCACCAAACCTCTTGATGAATTCAGGGTTCATTCCAATTTGTGAGAGTAGTATGTGAGTTACCCGTCAACCCTTGCTTTCCCGGTTGGCTCATACACTGACTCTCGGGCCCAAAGTGCTATACAGAGTTTACTCGCCAAATCATGAACATGAACGATATTTTGGAAATATCATTTTGTAATACTTAACATTTTTGGAAATATAATAGGTATAATATACATTTTGGCCGAAAATACACATAAGGGTTGTATCGGTTATATGTCTCTAGGACTAAACCTCACCTGTGAAGACAAGAACCGAGAATAGAGCTCACTGAGCTTGCTTCTCGTCGACCGGACACAAGTCTGTGTAATAAAGACAAGCATACATGAGACATGACTCAATGTACTAATTATGACGAACGGCAAAATACAATATGACATCATGAAAGTATGAGTATAGCATGCTTTAACGATCATAGTATCATGAAATGTGCAATTATTCTTGATTCATATGCACTCCATGTAAGAAAATGACTAATTTGAAGTATAACGCCAAAACCCGACGAAAAATGAGACAATCCCGAAATCGATCATTACAAACTTGTTTTCACATGAAATGTGGCATATATGCTCGATTTGAGATCCATTGGGACTAATATGCAAAATGGCAAATTTGGAAATTGAGGCAGAAACTTTTGTTCTGCCAACGAGGGTTCAAAATGGGAACGGTCGTTCCCATAGTGCGTGCTCGGCACGCCCCGCCGGGAATGGCCATTTTCAGTTTACAAAGGGGGCGGGAACGACCTTGAAAAAAAAAACAAACAGAAACAAGGGACCTCTCGGGTATCAACCCAAACCAAGCAACAGAAGCAAATATCATCTCAAAATACATCAAGTAACAATCTCCAATACACATATGCACTTAATACACAATAATATTTATCCTCAAACATGAATCCATGCATATGTGATCATTTTTCCCCAAATTTAGAAATCATATAAATCATGATCCTATCATCACCTAATGCAAGAATCGGTCATGGAATTCCTTAGTTCCCTATCATGCTCCTAACAACTGATCACAAGTCATCACCACCAAAACCATAACCCTAACTTCATGCTTAAATTCATAGATATGCACATGGATGATCATATACCTCCAGATAAAGGGGATGAAGATGAAGATGATGAGATGATGAATTCTTTGATGTTTCCTAGTTGATTATGCACAAATCTAGCTTGGGGATGAAATTTCCTTTCTTCCTTGATGCTTGGATGAAGAACCGAGAGAGAGCAAAGTGTATGTATGTTTGCAATGGAAATGAAATGTTGCATATTTCATTCATGTGCATATATGCATGTATGCCAATTTAAAACAAGTCCCTCAACCTTTAAGTTTTAAGCTCAAGTTTATATTTAGTAAATTATGATCAAGTAAGTCCATTGATATAGGTCCTCAAGGATTATGAAAGTGATCAAGTAAGAACAATCAAGTAATCAAGTCACGTCCGATAATTCACATTATTGTACTTAATTCTAATGTATGATAATTTTATAATTTTACCAAGTATATAATTAGATTGGTTAATTATTAATTCCCTCGAACACACACGTGTCGCTTTTACCTAAAATTTGGAGTCTATGGTGGTAGAAGTGCCACGGAGTAGTTTGGATGCAGATGGAGATCACCACGACAACATTAACATGACTATTATGGAATCGAACAGTGTAGACAATATACCACCTAACCAAATATCCTTTTCAGAATACTTTTTGGTTTTTAGAATTTAGAAAATCGGGGTGTTACAATCCTCCCCCTTAAAAGAATCTGATCCCCAGATTCACTGATATCGAGGAAATTTATAACTCGGGATGATATTGTCTCATTTTCTCTTCGATTTCCCAGGTTGCTTCTTTAGTCTGATCACTCCGCCATAATACTTTAACCCAGGAAATCTGTCGATTTCTCAACACCTGGAACTTCTTATCAAGAATCTTAACCGATTTTTGCACAAACGTCAAGTTCGGCTCCAATTTTGCTTCCCCTATAGTTAGGACTGTTGATTCATCGGTGTGGTATTTTCGAAGTTGAGATACATAAAATACATCATGAATTCCCGTGAGACTCGGCGGCAAATCTAACCGATAAGCAACTTCACCTATTCGTTCCAAAATTTCAAAAGGACCCAAATATCGAGGATTTAACTTTCCTCCCTTCCCAATCTGAGAAAATCCTTTTTGTGGAGACGCTTTCAAGAATACTTGATCTCCAACTTCAAACTGTAGATCTCGACTGCGAAGATTAGCATACTTCTTTTATCGATCCTGAGCTGCTCTCATCCGTTGTTGTATTATTTAGACTTTTTCAATCATGTCTCTCACAGCTTTAGAAGGTTTCTCTACTTTCTCCCCCTTCTTAACGCCTTCTTGTTTAGTCCATTTCCACTCTTCTAAGTCAAAGAACAACGGGGATCAACATTTCCGGCCATAGAGAAATTCATAGGGCGCCACTTTGATCGATTCCTGATAGCTGTTATTGTAGGTGAATTCGATCAAAGGTAGTTGATCGTGCCAAGAAGTCAAATAATCTAACGCACAGGCTCGCAACAAGTCCTCGAGATATCTGATTACATGCTCGGATTGACCATCAGTCTGTGGATGCACAGTAGAACTGAAGTTAAGCTTCGTGTCCAACATACTCTGGATTTTCTGCCACAATCTCGATGTAAACCTTGGGCGTCGATCAGATACTATGCTGACTGGGATACCGTCAAGTCTTACAATCTCTCGGATATATTTCTCGGCTAACTTGTTGATCTTGTAAGACATTCGGACCGGTAGAAAGTGAGATGATTTAGTCAAACGGTCCACGATCACCCAAATACCGTCGTACCCACCTGTCACCTTTGGTAACCCGGTCACAAAATTCATCGTTACTTGTTCCCATTTCCACTCAGGGATAGGTAACGGTTGTAGAAGATTTTTAGGTTTCTGAAGTTCTGCCCTGACTTGTTGACAGGTTAGGCAATGTTTCACATATTCAACGACGTCTTTCTTCAACCCATACCACCAGTAATACTGATTTAAGTTCTTGTACATTTTATTTCCTCCAGGATGGATAGAGAAAGACGTTCTATGTGCTTCTTCAAGTAGTACCCATTTCAATGGCTCGTGTACAACTATTATGGTTTTGAAAGGAAGAAGACCAGTTTCATCAAACCCGAAAGGACATTCCGGATCATCTCTTGCCTTTACCACTAATTTCTGAACTTCCAGATCTCGAGTCTGAGCTTTAAATAATCGGTGTTTCAAATCCGGCTAGATCATAGTGATATTCATAACTCGGGCTCTGATCACAATCAACTACTTTCTGTTACTTTCTCCAACTTCTAAATGCGATACACTAGTCTTCCTGCTTAATGCATCAGTGACCACGTTGGCCTTACCGGGATGGTATTTGATAGTACACTCATAATCCTCAAGAAGTTCCATCCAACGCCATTATCTCCTATTCAAATATTTCTGAGTAAATAGATATTGGAGACTTTTGTGGCCGGTAAAGACCTCAAACGATACCCCGTACAAGTAGTGTCTCCATTTCCTGAGTGCAAAGACTATCGCTGCAAGTTCAAGGTCGTGCGTGAGATAATTCTTTTCATGTTCTTTCAACTTCCGAGAAGCATATGCAATCGTCTTTCCGTTCTGAGTAAGCAGACAACCCAAACCTTCTCCTGATGCATCTGTATAGACTGCATAACCCTCTGAACCTTCCGAAAGGACTAACACTGGTGCAGAGATAAACTTTTCTTTTAAGAAGTTGAAACTTCTCTCACACTCATCATCCCACACAAACTTCACATCTTTCTTAGTTAGCCGAGTCAAAGGTGCAGCAATTTTTGAGAAGTCTTTCACGAACCTTCTATAATAACCGGCCAATCCCAAGAAACTTCTCACCTCTATAACAGTTTTCGGTCTCTCTCATTTTAATACAGCTTCAATCTTTGTGGAATCAACCTCCAAACCATTTCCCGAAATCACATGCCCCAGAAAAGAAACCCTGTCGATCCAAAATTCACATTTACTGAACTTTGCAAACAATTAATTTTCCTTCAAAGTCTGCAATACCAGCTTGAGATGCCTAGCGTGATCCTCGACAGATTTAGAGAAGACCAAAACATCACCGATGAATATAACGACGAATTTATCCAAGAAAGGTCGAAAGATCCTGTGCATCATATCCATGAAAGCTACTGGGGCATTAGTTAACTCGAATAGCATAACCACGAATTCATAGTGCCCGTATCGAGTATTAAAGTCTGTCTTGGGAATATCCTCAGCCCGGATTCTCAACTGATAATATCCCTGCCTTAAATTGAGCTTCGAATAAACTTTGGATTCTTGGAGAATGTCAAACAACTCCTCGATGTGTGGTAGAGGATATTTATTTTTAACAGTCATCCAATTCAGCTTCTTGTAGTCAATGCACATTCTTAAAGTCCCTTCTTTCTTCTTTACAAATAAAACCAAGGCACCCCACGACGAAGAACTCGGCCTAATATACCCTGTCTCCAATAAGACCTCAAGCTGAACTTTCAATTCTTTCAATTCTGCTGGAGCCATTCTATAGGGATTTTTGGAGAAAGGCTTCGCATCCAAATAAAGATCAATAACAAATTCAATTTCCCATTCTGGAGGTAAAGAATCTAACTTCTCGGGAAAGACCTCGGGAAAATCCTTCACACCCTCGGTTTCTTCCAATTTCACCTGATCTTTTGGTTTGTTAAGAATATAAGCAATGAAACCCATGGCCCCATTTTTGACTAATCTATGAGCCTCAGAGAAAGATACTAGTGGCACGGTGGTAGACTCTGACCCACTGAACTCTCTGAACCCAACTGAACTTTCTTTCCCGGCAATCAAGAATATCAATGTGTCTATATAGCCAATCCATACCCAGAATAGATCCGTAGCGAGTCATCGGCATTTCAATAAAGTCTGACAAGAAAACCCGACCCTTGATACTTGCCGAAACCTCTCTGAACACTCGATCAGTTACAATACTACTACCAAAAGGCGAACTAATCACATAATATGCAGAATCACAAGCAACAGGTAAAGACAAAGGACTAGAAATATCACGCGCAAGAAAGGAGTGGGTAGCTCCGGGATCAAACAAAGTATGAATGTCTGTGCCATGTATGCAAATCGTACCTTCTACCATAACAGCGGGGTCAATCTCAGCATCGATCTGCTCCCCGTCCAAAGCAGATCCCTGCGATAGTGGCAAGTATCTACCCGATGCTCGGCACTCCCACAAATCAGACATAGTCCTAGTCGGCATCTACAACCCTCAAAAGTATGAATATCACGGCCACAATAAGAACAGACCGGCTTCTAGGAGGCGGCGGCACTGCTGGCTTAGGAGGAGTCTTCTGAACTGGTCCTGCCTTCTTAGTTTTCTTCCAAGGGGCATTGGCAGGTGGTTGAGCAGTATAATTCATCGGCCTTTTGCCCGGATTAAACCCCAAGCTCGATCTTGAAGCCTGTCCAGAGCGTGAAGTAGCTCTCCTAGCATTGATCAAATCCTCAACTTTTAAGGCATTGGAGTTAGCCTTTGCCCAAGTACTCGTGTTAACATCCTCCAATGACACCTGGATATCCGGTCTCAGGTCGTTAATAAATTGCATCGCCTTATGAAATTCGTCGTTGGCGATGTTGGGTGCATACTTGAAAAGCCTCTCGAACTCTGTTATGTACTCCGAGACTGTCATATTACCCTATTTTAGTTCTGTGAATTTCTTAAGTCTTCGGGTGCGAGCTGAAGGCGGAATCAACTTATTCTTGAACTCCAGCACGAAGACCTCCCAGTTGACTTCCTCACCGGCGGCTACTAATACAATCTGTGTACTCTCCCACCAAGAATATACCTCTAACATGTATCAAGGTAAGGGTGCAACGAGCTTTCTCTAAAGACTCACATGGTATAAGCTCTCAGACTCTCTCAACTTCCCTGAGCCACATCTCAGCCTGAATGTCATTTCCCTTGAAGAATTTTGGTGGATGCTGGCCCTGAAATTTCCGAATGATGGCGGAGATAGGAGCCTCTACCTGTACAGATGGTGCAGGAGGAGGTGGAGGAACATAGTCTCGGACTCTCTGATCAATAAGTCCCACAACCGCATTCATGAAATCCTACGGTTGTGCTGGAGGGGGTGGTGGTGAAGGAACAGGCGTACGATCACGGCGATGATGGCGGTGGTGATGATGTCGACGACCCGGAGAACGCTCACGTTGAGGTATCCTGTAAATTGGAAAACTAGAAATGCATGTTGGGTCAATATATGTACATGAGTGCAATTAAGTTCACAAAATAATTAAACACATAGTTCATGTAATTCACAAAAGTTCAAATTATAATGCAAGACTCGCAATTAGACAAGTAAATTCCTATACCGTGCGACCTAGACTCACAAGACCCGACACTAGAACCGCGGTTTTGCAATTGGGCTCTGATACCACTCAAAGTTGTAACACCTTACATGATAGAGCATCACATCCCCGCGCCACGTGTCCAATTCACATACGAAATTGATTTCTATACATGAATCAAACACCCGGCGAACGGATGACAATAAAAATCAATCCTGGCGAGGCGGAATCTAACCCTGTAACCAATCAAATCAAAACCAAGACATGTATATAAACCATCATAAATGACATCTCAATATATACAGCAAAACTAGATGGCACTCACGGCCCAAAAGTATAACAACACGTGTCAAGTATATACAATATGTTCATGTATACAATATGCTTACAATACCAAAATTTGTAACTAATGCTAGACAAGATAAAAGACTCCGACTCCCACCTAGCATGCAACTGAAAAGATTGAAATTGGTGGGGCGTCAGTCTATGGAAGACTGAGTGAGGGGCATAATATATATAAACGCACATACATGCAAGTTATAACCTCGGGTGAAGTTATGAAAGAAACGATAATATAAGTTCAAGAAATAGACTGGCTTTGCCTGAGACTACAACTATCAAGTTTATCAATTTATTAAAGTTACAATCAATCAATCCGTGGCCCGGCAAGTAGGGCAATTCTCCAACCACACACCCAGTAGTGAATGACACCAATTGCATATTAATAAATACGTGATCATGCGATTCATTGCGGTGCACAATTTCATGTAACCTTTCCCCCCTGGGTGATAATCGGGTTTGCAAGACCCAATTATCCAATCATGGTATACGTAAGGCACATGACTCCTACGTACGAGATTCCTTCCTTCACCAAACCTCCTGGTGAATTCAGGGTTCATCCCAGTTGGTGAAAGTAGTATATGAGTTACCGGTCAGCCCTTGCTTTCTCGGTTGGCTCATACACTAACTTTCGGGCCGACAGTGCTATATAGAGTTACTCGCCAAATCATGAACATAAACAATATTTTGGAAAGATCATTTGCAATACTTGACATTTTTGGAAAAGATAATAGATATACTATACATTTTGGCCGAAAACACAATTAAGGGTTGTATCGATTCTATGTATCTAGGACTAAACCTCACATGTGAAGACAAAACCCGAGAATAAAGCTCACTATGCCTGCTCCTTATCGACGGGACGCTCGTCTGTGCAAGAAAGACAAGCATAAGAGACATGACTCAACGTACCAAATAGTGACGAACAACAAAATGCAACGAAACGACGTGAAATTTGGAATGCGGCATAAAATAATCTTATTTCAACTTGAAATGTGTCGTATGAAATCAATTTGGGGTCAAATAGGGTTAATATGTGAAATGATAAAATTTTATACAGAAGGTTTTCTTCTGTCAGCGAGGTGGGAACGGCCGTTCAAAATGGGAATGGTCGTTCTAGGCGCGCGTGCTCAGCAACGCCCGTCGGGAACGACCGTTTCAGATTTGCAAAGGGGACGGGAACTACTTTTTTGAAAAAATAGAGCAGAACAGGGGAGGCCCTCGGGTTTAAAACTCAAACAACAACAACAACCATCCCCACGCTACATATGTATCAAATAACAACCTCCAATACACATATACACTTAATACACAACAAAATGCATCATCAAGCATGAATCTATGTATATATGATCATTTTTTCCCAAATTTTGAAATCATATAAATCATGATCATGCACCCAATTAGTTCAAGTTTCAATCATGAAATTTAATTCCCTATCTAATAATCATGCTTTCATACAACTAATCACAAGTTATCACCCAAAAGTCATAACCCTAGCTTTACTCATGGATGCATGAATATGCACATATATGCTCATATACCTCAAGAATGGAAGGATGAAGATGAAGATGATGAGGATGATGATTCTTGATGCTTCAAATTCCAAATTTCACTCAATATGCACTTGATGAATAAAATTCTTGTTCTTGCTTCCTTGTAATGTTTCAACCGAGAGGGAGAGAGAGCAAATTACGTATGTTTGAATGTGTGAGAAGCTTCAAGCTTCTCTACATAATGAAATGCTTTCTTGCCAAATTTGCACACAAGTCCCTTCACTATTAAGTTTCACACTCAAGTTCACATTTAAGAAAATGTGATCCATGAAGTCCAAGAGACTTATACAATTAGGTCCTCGAAATTATGAACATGGTCAAGTAAGAACATTCGAGCAATCAAGTCACGTTCAATCATTTATTTTAAATATTGATCAAATATAAATGTGGCTAAATTTCACAAGTTTCAAGTAACTCATATAATTGCATTTAAATCTAGTGTATGGAAATATTATAATTTTACCAAGTATATAATTAAATTGATTAATTATTAATTCTCTCAAACATACACGTGCCGCTTTTACCTGAAATTTGAAATATGTTGCGGTAGAAATGCCACGGAGTAGTTTGGATGTAGATAGAGATCACCGCAACAACACTAACATGACTATTATGTTTTCGGAAATATAGACAATATACCACCTAACCAAATATCCTTTTCAGAATTTTCTTGGTTTCATGATTTAGAAAAATCGGGGCGTTACACCCGGGCCAATAAGCTCTGTAACAAGACATGCAGAAGCCCAAGCTTAGACTCTATATGAACCAAACGACGCACGACAAACAAAGTATGAATGAGATACAACATGAGAATGGAATGTACAAGTAGGTCACATAGCATAATTTCACATAATTCACCAAATCATGCTAACAATGAAGTATTAAGGTTCAAAGATGCATATAACATCACATTGGACAATAAATTATAAGCCAACACAAACAGACCAAAAACTCGCACGAAAAAAAGTGTAAAAATGTATAGGGGCTTCAGAACGACCATTCCCATGCATAGAAGGGCATGGGAATTGACCTTTTTAGGACTGCCTAAGCAAGGACGGAAACGGCCATTCCCAACACAAAGCTGGGAACGATCGTTCCCATCTTGGGCCTGACATCACCAGGGCTGGAACGGACCTAGAACTGTATAGAAATCATCTTCCTCAAGTAAGCTTCGGAAAAAACCCATCCATGGCTTTCCAAGGTCGAATCCACCACAAAAACACCACCAAACAACCCCCAAAATCACATATATGAACATAAAACTCATGCTTAGCATCTAGATGCCAAATTCCTAAAGTTTAAGAAAGATTTTTCTCCAAAAGTTCCCAAACCCAAATCATGAATTTCAAACTCTAAATTATAAAATTATGCAAACCTAGGTCTCAAATTCGAATTTCCAGCAATCAAGAACACATAAAGAGCAATTAGATCAACAAAGCATGATTGAGAACTCAAGGATTCAACCTAAATCACAAGTTGGGCATAAATTCCTAATTCCACATGATTTCTCCAATCAATCTCAAATCACCAAAGCTCATGCTTGTAACGAAGATAGAATCGGTAGATAAACATGAGACATACCTTGATTCGTGAAGGGAAGGAGGATTGAGAGATATGAGCTCTTAGGAAGAAGATGGTCTCTACCCTTACTCTCCTATTGAAGCTTCTCCTTGTCTCTCTCTTGTCAGGCTTGGTTGGGGATTTGAAATGAAATGAGAGAAAGGGGATCTAAGATATATAAGGCGGTAGGTGGGTCTCGATTTTATGTCAAGTTTGGGATTTCGGTCTAAAATTGATTTCCAAGTCAAGTGAACCGGATTAAAGGATTCAAGGTACGAAATGAATTCTAATGGACCCGAATTTATGAAACAAGCCCAATGGTGGTGTCGGAATTCGGATTTGAATTCCTGAGCTCATATCGATCCGAACGACCTCGAAACCAACCTAACTTAAATTAGGCCCAAATCACAAATAGGCCCAAGTCCTATTTCATATTTGTTTCTAACAATTAGATTTATTTCTTAAGTTGTCATGCAAGAATTCATATTTTATCTTTTCCCATTTTAATCAATTAACCACATGATTAAACCAAGTTGTGTGGAACACATAATTGCGTAGTTTAAACTCTCTTGTGACCCATACCTGAGCGATGTATCGAACGGGGCATCATAGATGTTATCGAGTTCTTTCCAAACTAACATCGGCAAGCATGTTGGGATCAACATCTTTATCCTTACTCCCCTTCTTCGAGGTTAGGTCTTCCCTTATCGCCTCCATTTGGAAGCGTGTCGCCTCGGAAGTCGACACTTTATTTCAAAACACCGGTGGTGGAGGTTGGGATTGAAGAGCTATCTGACCTCCTATCAATTAGTGTGCTTAACATCCCATGATCATTTGAGTTTAAAACTGGGGTGCTAACCTCATTGGGTTGTAGGTGGCTTGATAATGTCCCAAAAATTTTGTGACACTTGAACCTCACACTGCATATAGATAGCCTTGAGCTACAAAGGTGACAATTCTGGTATCTTAACTCATTCTATCTTCGTCGGGACAGTGGTGGGAAATTGTATCCTATTTGCACGATAAAGAGCTACGATTGATATAGTTCTTTGTGGCACAAGGAAGAGGTTCATTCCCATGAGATGCATGGGAGAAGCTGAGAAACTCTCTGAAAACTGCCTGTGGCCATTATTATTGAGGGGTGTTGTTAGTTTGGAGAATAGTAGATCCTGATCTCTCAGGGCCTCTATGGACGGGGATCTTGACTCTTGAGAGTTTACAAACTTCCCTTTACCTTTTAGGTCTTGAAGATTCACATTTTCCCAAAGTTCTTAGGGTTCGTGGGTGGATCACGTTGCGCATCTGCCTCTTATGGGTTGATAACCCAAAATCCATCAACTTTAGTATCTGTTTCGTAATTATTGTTGTTATCACCTCCACTACGCAAATCTAACCAAGTGAGCACCATGTTTAAAATTTGGTCGTGTATCACATAACAAAGAAGAGGAATGATTTCAAGAAATGAAAATTTTCCCACAAACAACACTAAAATGATAGTACTTGATCTGATGTGAATCCACAATCATTCATAATTTATATTTAGTGGGGCTGGATCGAGCTTTAGGACTTGAAAAGTTTGGTAATATAGCTTTTTTGAGGGTCATGAATTCTTTTTGCCAGAACGAACATACAATTAGAGTGCCAAACTAGAGAATATGAGACAGAGCATACGGAAGCGTACAAAGCGTCAAATATTGTATTGGGGCAATCGAGGGGTAAAACCCTTAAGGGGTCAAAGAGATGCTTGACCGTACCCTAAAGGAAAGCTTATGGTAGTCTAGCCCGACGGGTGGCCAATGTTGTTGCTTACAAGGCTTGGGATTGAGGGGTGTCTTGAGCTTTTCAGGAGTTGTGCTTGGTGTGGAGTCTAGCCACATTGGATTCATTGTCCACATGGTGTGTTTTCGATGACATATGAATATTGATGTGGCCAAACTTTATTGAGCCACATCACACACACACATATATATATATATATATATATATATATATATAATATTTATTAATCA
>JBBMKE010317322.1:0-13529 GCA_037834125.1 Lippia alba | reverse complement strand
TATATAAGTTAAAAGAATTAATTGTAAAAAAAAAAGCTTTATTAAATGGTTTAATTAAAACGGAAAAAAGGTTTGTGTATATAAATACCAACAGAGACGGAATCAAGATTTTAGAGTTTCGTTGTTTCGCCTCAAACTGGAAAAAGAAGAAATATATACGATTAATCTCATTTCATCGATTAAAGGTTTTGGGTGGCCCTAATTATGATAGCTAGGTATATTAATATTGATTCAGACATTTATTAACCCTTTTCCTTTTGTATAAAAAGCCTAGCTATTTGGGAAATGTAGAGGGTGGGTTAGCCACTACGTTGCACGGACACCGCGATACGGATTTTTTTTGAAATTTTAGGACACGACACGGCTCTGAAACGGCTATATTTTATATAAATAAATATAGATTATATTCTATTAAAAATATTTCATATAAAAATAAAAATATTTTTTAAGTATAATCGATGTAACATAAAATATTTATAAAAATATTTAATATTAAAAATTCAAATAAATTTTGTTATTTCAATTTTCTCTTAAAAAATATTAAAAAAGGTGTAAAAATCTTTTGTATAATTATAAAATTTGTCCCGCCGTGTCGGACACTTCACCTCGCCGTGTACGACACCGTATCCTAATTTAATTTTTTTTTAATTTTTTCTGGACACACTTTCAGGTGTGTTGGAGCCATGTCCGTGTATGATACGTATAAGACGCTACACGGGCCATTTTTCAGGCATGTCCGTACTTTAGTGGTTAGGCATCTAGTGAGAGAAAGATGCAGCTAGTACACTTAACAACCCTATAAAATATTGATGATAGGATGTCAACATTACAAATATGTTACTTAAATCTTAGGAGTAGTTAAATTAAATTGGAACTTAGAATTGTTTCTATCATAGGTATGGTACCAAAATTAACATTAATGAAAGTTATGGGAAATATAGATATTTAATGTTTATGTGTGTGATCTCTTATACAACAGGTTTTGCCGGGAATAAAAAGAATTGCGGGCAAAAATATTATATTTGAGAACGAAAAAGAATATCCATTCGACGTGATCATCTTTGCCACAGGCTTCAAAAGATCCACCAAGCAATGGCTCAAGGTATTAATGGAAATTCAAATTCACTTAAAGTATCATTAATTACCTATTTTGCCTAAATTATTGTGTAAGTTTCGAGATTCATAAATTTAATTAATAGTTTTTGTTGCACTAATCGCATAGGGGAGGCCTCCAAAGTTAAAATTTCATTACCTATTTTGCTCAACTTGTATAGTTGTATTAGTTTGAGTACACGCCAACCAAAAAAATAAAAAGTTTGAGTACACTGTTCATATATACTTTTAAAAATATCATTTTATCATATTGTACTGTGTGGAATATTCGTATCAAATACTTCATACAACGTGTCATTAATTATAGTTCTAGTTGTATGAAAAGCTCTGCGTTATGTCTATACCACAATATCAATATTTGTAGCTTTGATTGGTTTATGTCGTACTAACTATGGGAAGATCCGGACGTGGTTAAATAGAAAAGGTTCATTTATCTTTAATCAGGTCTAATTACCTATAATGCTAAAATATTTTTAAAAAATATTATTTTATCGAGTCATATCATGTTAGGTACTCGTATCTGAGACGATATCCAACATTTTTTATGAAAAATTCAAAAAAAAAAAAAGTTTCTGGATCTGTATCGTGTTGTATTCAAGTTTGCTAAACTTGAATGTGATATAAAATATTATGCTGTGCAGGGAGATGATTATTTGTTGAATGATGATGGGCTTCCAAAGCCCAGTTACCCAAACCATTGGAAAGGCAAAAACGGGCTTTATTGCACTGGGCTGGCCCGCAGAGGATTGTACGGAGCTGCACTCGATGCCCAAAACATAGCCCACGATATCAAGGCCCATATTTGATCCAGATGTCGCAATTAAATTATTAAATTCCACAATAATTTCAATTTTCAAGTTGGAAAACATTTGTTGCTTTTTTTTTCTTTTACATTGATTGTTAATTTAATTCTATAATTTTTGGTGCTTTATTTTCTTATTAACATGCAGCCATTTCTTTTCCTAGCTACAAATCAAAATACAATTATCAGAAAATAAGTAAATATATGAAAAGGAGAAATTCAGCCCCAAAGGCCAAACCCACTACGAGTTCTAATTTCTTGATTTCTCTTAAATCAAATAAATCCACAAAAAGCCAAAAAATAAACTAACAGATCTTTAATTAATTTACAGAGATCTGTTCATTCCCTTTTCCAAAATCATCACAAGTGTTCCTCCCTATTACAAAACCACAAAAAAATCAATCTTGTAACCATACATCACCTACTCTAATGCACACACACTTCAAAAATATTATTTTGTCGTGTTGTGTAGGATAAATCTACAGCCTTCTTCCAACTCGCGCCACCCAAACCCTAACCAACTAGACCGTAAATGATTTAGAAGGGTTTGGGAGAAACTACATCCCCTCAGAGTATCTACACACATTACAGAACCAACTTCTTCCCCATAACTTAAACAAAGTAAAAAAATTCTTGTATACTGTAATCAACATGAATCAATGACTAAAATTGGAGCCAAACTTCAAAAAATTTAGCATTTAAAAAGGCTTACGCCCAAAGAAGACCGTCATGACCAACTTCCTCACTTGAAATAGGGCTATCTCCAAATTCTTGATGAGTAATGGCATCATTCTGTCCTGAAGAGTCTACATATGGCTCTAAAAGATCTTCTGATCTTGCGGAAGGAATTCCGTAGCCTTTAAGCACGCTTTGTGAAGCAGCTAAAGCCGATTCCCTTTCCAAAACAACTAGAAAGTTGTCTTCAAACTCGAAGCATAAATACTTATCCTTGCAGGCTGATAAACATGCAATTGTCAGCGTGACAACAATAAAAGAATAATAGAAAGACGAGAAGCTAGCGCTTACAATCAACTAGATGAGCAAGATGGTGAATGTTTTTTATCCAAGTTCCATTTACCTTCAAAACCTGTCATAGTTTTTCATTTGTAAGCGAAAGACTGCAAAACGTGAAATGTGACTTGAAATAATATATAGAGTTAACGTGCAATGTGACTTGAAATAAAATATAGAGTTAACGTGCAATGTGACTTGAAATAAAATATAGAGTTGAATTGCCTGCTCGTTGCACATATCTTCATATCCAATATTTTCTTCATTTGCCAAAACCTGAAAATAAAGAATGAAATTATAGATAGTTGATCAAAAATTCTATCACTTCATGAAAGTGGATAAATTTATGCATACCTGTGATAGGATCACAATCTGTTCTCCTTTGAATCTTGGCATGGAGTATCTTGCTTTTGTCAATAATTTCAACTAAAAATTGGAGAGAGTTTCCAATCAGTCACAGAATTCAAGAGAATAAATATTAGAAGAGAAATAAAGAAGAAAAGTTAAAATAACTTACCCCAATGCTATCTTCACATTCTTCCCTGTCACAAAAACATAAATGAAATATGAGTCGGTGAATAAGACTGTAGCGGCCTAATCTCTTTAAAGCCTATGTTTTATGATGAATTAGAGGAAATGTTAGTCAGATAATTGAAACATCTCTTATGAACGTACTCTATAAGGGGTTCTGAAAGAGGCGTAAACACCAAACCAGCAACTATTAGATACGAAGGTTGATCTCCTTCAATATGATAGGGGACCTCAAAATCAATACAATAGAAAGAGCACCATTTAATACCAAAATCTTAAATCATATGTATAAGAAATCGAATAATTTTATGGTAATCTTGATAAAGAAAATTCTAGTTACCAGATGCACTCGTGTATCCAAAATGACTTGTACTTTCATAAATTGGCCTTTCCGAATAATGCCAAGTTCTGCTACATCACCCGTAAATCTGACATTGAGCACCAATATTCAACCACGAGTATGAGAGTAATAGAAAGTAAAATGTACTATCATATCCTTGATTTCAATGAGTACAATAAGAATATCCATCGAAAAGCTAATTTTACTTTTGACTGATGAGATAGCGGAATGCAATGCGCTCAGATGACCGGAAAGGTACTGTCCCTTCACAACCAACACGAACGTCATCAAAGCTTACAACGACATCACCCTGAAAACAATTAAAGAATCAAATGTTACTTGATATACATAAATGTCATCTTTCACACAGCTTATTACTGGATAACAAGTAGAAATATTGTTTAGTCCCTAACACAGAAATGCAAAAATCAGTATATATAAAGCACAATTATTTATAGTTAGCTCATTTGTTCAGTGTGACAAAGTCCTCCACTTAATTTTAATTCCAGTTAATAGACTTACCACGAAATGAAACTTTTCCCAGGAAACAATTTGCTATTTCTAACTCTATTTTGTCATCAATCGTAAAAATTACAGAACATGATAAAACTTTGCATGAACCAATTGTTAAATTGTTATAAGTTTGAATAACTCTAATTTCTCTTTGCCAATTTTTACAAACCAAATCAACTGGGACTTTATTGGGAACAAAAAGTAATGAAGAAGAGAAAGAAATGATCGGCGATAGAATCTTGGGCTAAATTTTACAGTTTAGATTGAATATCACGAATCAGATATACAAATAAATTTAGAGAATCATTAAAAGGATTGAGGACGAAACTTACAGACTGAGCCACAGACGTAAAAATAATGGAACAACTCTTACGGCCACAAAAAATATCCACGGAAAAGGTTCATCAGAAAACTCTATACTAATAGTAGATATACCTCCTTCAACACATCATTGGCATGAGAAGTTGGCTCAACCTTTTGCACAAGTACACCCTAGAGAATAAACAGTTGAACACTATCAGACGGAATTAAACCGACCACATAACAAAAGAAACAATAAAGAGACAAGAGTTGATAATTTAGCATTGAAAACACCTTATTCAAGAGTTACTCAAAATGAATCAAACCATACTACATTAAGATATAGTAGTAAGATTTCTTAGCTTTACGGGTCTCACATATAAGACATATCCTAGTAATTAAGAATGGGCAAACTACTACCCAGATTCTAATGCCCTACCACATTTCTTTAAAACTTGTAGATTGAGAACAGATATTGACATCTTGAAACACATGTATTTAGAAGAATAAATAATTCTACATATCAAACATATAAAAAAACATGACAACGTTCCAAATTTTAAGAATATATATTTGGTTAATGAAGGTTGTCAAGCCAAAACCCATTAACAAGAAAATGAAATTAGAATGCAAATTTATGAATCTTTCAATTCCATTTAAAGGAAAGAAATATACCTCGTTGGTTGGCACATTTAAGCATGCCCGCAAAGCTGGATTCTCCAACTTTTGTAACACAACCCCAAGTGAAGGAAAACCTGAGAACTTATGCAAAGATGTTTATTCAGTTTGTTTGCATGAGTAACAAAACCATTATTTAAGTACCATATGGTCAGTACAGCTAAGAAAGTACATTGAACAAAACAAGATAATAGGAAAAGGAATGAAAAGGAATTCTAACCGGTGTATTTTCCATTCCTCTCGTAGTCTTCAAGAAAATGAGACACAACTGTAGTTGGAATCACATAGCCAATATTCTCAACATCATCAGATCTGTAAACCTAAAGGAAAAGTTGTTTGAGAATACAATAACAAAAGAAATTGTAGTTGGAATCACATAACCAATATTTTCAACATCATCATATGTGTAAACCTAAAGGAAAGGTTGTTTCAGAATACAACAACAAAAGAAATTGCTAATATGGTTAGGAATTGAAAATTCATTGTCTCTCAAACTATGACCTTAAATACCTTACAAAGATAAAACGAATTCCTAAAGGCATAGTGGTCTCACAGAAGTATGGTAGAATATTAATTTTTCACCAAAAAAAAATGTAAAAAATTAGCGCAGTGTAAATATTCAAAAGCAATTTTAATTAAAAGTGTCTACCTGAAACGCCACTCCAATGCACTCTCCCTTATCATTGAATGCAGGGCCGCCACTATTACCTAAAATGTAAGTAGGATAAGTGCTTGTATATGGGTATAATTGTAACTTATAATATTCACTACGAGGAAATATATGCCAACTTCAAAACTTGAGAACAAGGGGCGCTTAGTAAGCAAAATATATGGAATTTGACTAGGAGCATGTTCCACTTAGACAGGAGTAACTCCTAGTTTCACAACTTAAACTTCTTACCGGGATTTATTGCAGCATCAATTTGAATACCTAGTAACTCCGAAGATCCATGAGCATATGATGTTACCTGAAAATACATAATAAGCGTCGAGTATTTGACCTTAACCGCATACCAAGGAAATTGATACATGCATTAGAGTATTGACTTTGATTTGATTCAAGATTCTTTTGATTTGTAACCCCATAGAAAAATTTTCTTATTATTTGGCATTTGAAAATTGATTTCTAATCTAATAACAGTTTAAACATATGTGATTACGTTGGTAGGATATAACTCGAGAACTTTAATTAATACCAAGCAATTATATTGGTAGGATATAACTCGAGAGTCTCATAAAGTGAACAAACCTCAATTCTAGATACTACCCCCTTAGATACTGATATGGTTTCTCCTCCGAGAGGGTAACCTACGACAGTCACCGAATCCTACAAATTTGACAGGTCAAAAGATATATCAAATCATGTGGAAGATATCATTTGATTAAACTAACATATCCACCGCAATTTTAGTGACTATGAAGGATAAAACAAGAGAACCTGCAAATTGGGCAAGGATCCCAATTGAAGAGGCTCAACTCCTTGCCAGAATTCCTCATTTTCAACAGAAAGCAAAGCTATATCACATTCTATGCCTCTTGCTAGAACCTGTTATCACCATGAAGTAAAAGGTAAGACACAAAAAGAAATTATAGCATAATAAATGCAAGGAAAACCTAAAGACATATAACCACTTTTGACAATAACCCACTAATAAGTTTGTGTAGAGTAGTGTAAAGTGACTAGATAATTCAATCTTAAAGAAGGCTACCTTGGCAACATATTTTGTATCATCCCCTCTTCTTTTCACTTTGACCTGCAATTAGAATGAAAATCAATTATAAAAGCTTGGACAAATTTTGATATTTGATTTCCAATTCATTAGCTTGATACCAATTGATAGGACATCAGTACGAGTAGCTTAATATTCAAAACTCATTTCCAAATCCTGTACAAGTAACCTAACAAATAAGATTCCAGAAAAATTATTGAAGTCAGGGATTACTTGGATTATGTTGTAAAAGTCACGAAACAGGCAGAAATCGTTACCCAGTCTATTAAGATACCAATTCTATTATGGAAAATGCATGCCATCTTACAGAAACACAAAAATAACATAAGGGTAAACCTTTTTTTGCCTTGGGGTTTACATTATGCACCAGCAAAATTCCTCACATCAGTGTCATCCTCAATGTATATTTGTTAATTGAAATAATAAAAAATCCTAAATGTAGGCTTGTTTTATGCAACATGAACATAAGCACGAAGACATCAAAGATAAGAGCTTGCCTGTGTGTTATGTTCAACACAGTGTGCATTTGTCAACAGCTTCCCATCCCCAATCATGAAAGCACTGAATGGCAAATTAAAATTTTCATCAAATTGAATTAGAAAAGGAGATTACAGTCAAAACCATTTTGCTCTAATGATTTCCAACTTAAACTCAAGAAAAGCTACGTATATTTGAACAAACAACTCTTGTTAAAGTTGGCTCAGACATGCCTTCCGGTACTTGTATATTGTCTTTGTTTCTGCCAAGGGAGGGAATAATCTGGTGCAGTGTGAGTGCAGTAAACCTAAATGAAGAAAAAATAAACCAGCCATTAGAACCAAAACTTGCAAGGAAAAGGAAGGGAGGAACATTTTCATTTCACTTTTCTAATATAAAAAAACAAGAGAAGGAAAAAGAAAAACTCAACAATAGATATCTACCTTGACAACCGCATTAAGGAAAGAAGCATCTTGAAGATTACCCGTCTCCACCTGGGAAAGATAATTGATTGGTCAACTTAAAACAATAGCCACTAGCTAAGATTGTGCTAGACATTGCAACTACCGTCTAAAAACATAGACCTTTTCTATTAGAATGATGATAGAGACAAGCACTCGAACATTCGGATGACAGTCCAATATTGGCATCTATTTTGCAAATAGACAGCAAGAAACTGTACATAATCATCAATAAATTTCTCAAAAAAGTGCAACAGGCTTCATTTATGCTACAAAAACAAGAAATCATAATTTTGTTCCTCAAATTCATTCACAATTTCATACTATCATCATATACAACATATAGAACAGCATCAACCTCATTCAATATTCTCAGGTTTCACTTTCAAGTCATACACATACCTGTTGTTCCTTGGAGTCAATTCCCAGGCTCCCTTTCTTCTGCATCCCAAGTGATTTGGATGCCGTTGATTGGGATCGTCCAGGTTTATTCCTACCCATTCTTCCATCAACATTTGAAAAAGAACTTTCGTCTCTCGAACTGACTGCAAGCTTAACTCCATTCTGGATTCAAGGGCAATACAGAAACTATTAAACAACAACATAGAAAAAGGACTTCACATGCTTGCATTAGTCGTCATCTCAAACTGCTTATACTCGAATTAGCCTTTATCAGCCAAGTATTCCAAACAAATATCAAAGCTTTTCGTAACTTAAATTGTCCTTTAACTAAATTATACTCTCCAGAGTAAAATCCAAAACGCATTACTACCGCATTATTCCCTTGTTTCTCGAGCTCACATTCCATTTTCCAGTACATGAAGACAATTATCTCAGCTCGTTTTAAGAATAAAAAAATCCATTCAGACTGAATAAATTAACTAGAAGTCATTCGAAAAACAAAAAAAAGGCTCGTTATACCTCAATGGCGGATTTACAGAGAGATTTCTTCAGTATATCATCGGGAGATTTACGAAGACTACATAAAGAAGTGGAGAAGCGGTGGTGGGCGGTGGCGCCGCCGCTAAAATTGAGGGCGGAGAAGGAGCAGTATCCGGCAGCAATTGCCATTTAAATTGGAGAGGGAGTGAAGTAGGTCTGCTAACTCTGCAAACCTCTTATCCTTTTGTAACGTTCCGTGAGAAATAAATATCCAATTTGATTAGCGGGCACCGGTCTGAGGTAGTTCATTAATTTGATTATTTATTTATAGATTGTAATTAAAATTTGACAAATAAGGGAAAACTATGATTTAAACTTAAAATTATTCAAGTTTATCAATTTTACAGACATAGAAGTAAGGGTGTATTATAATTAAAGAACAATAATAAGACTAAGAGATTATAAAGTGTTTTTAAGTTATTAAAAAACTAAGGCAGGAAATGAGATGGTGTGGTTGAGGTAAATAATTCATTTTATTAAATACGAAATTTCAAAATAATAGCAGATTTAAAATTAAAAAGTTTTATCAATTATTGATTTTACTCGTTCGATCGGTTCAATCATAGGTTTGCTCACCCTGCAAATCTCTTTTGTGTTTGTGTTGTTCCATGAAAAAGAAATACTCAGTTTGATTAGCTTCGGTGATAAGTCGCTGAAATATTTTAGTTCTTTAATTATAATATCTTAATTAGTTTGACTAATTATTTATTAAATTTATAATTTGGCACATAAGGGAAGACTAAGATTATATTCAATATTTTAAAATTTATTAACTATTAAGAAGTAAGGTTATAATATAATTAAAGAAAAAAAGAACTAAGAGATTATAATTTTTAAATTTGTTAAAATAGGTAAGGGAGTAAACGGGAGTGTATGCTTGAGTTAGAGTTCTAATAAGTTTCAAATTTTGACTTCAGAAATGGAGTAAAGGAATTAATCGGCAACGAGCAACTTTAAATAATTAAATATCAATGTGGGACTAGTATAAAAGATAAATAATTAATAATAAAAATGGAAATCATAATGTAAAAATACTTTTTGTTATTATTATTTTAAGTCTGAGTAATATACTACGCAGGTAGTTGGTTCATTCGATGTGTATGCATTATTCAAATAAAACTACAAAGTGATGAGATCATCACTTCTAATGATTTGTATGCCATATTACAATAAAGTTCATTTTCAAGCAAAGTTTTGTGATGGGTTTTAAGAGCGATATCCTTATTTGCACAATCTTGGAATGCCAGAGCACTGAAGAAATGGTGGCTTCAATGGAGATGGCCAAGAAACAAGGTGCAGACATGGTGGAGTTGTGCATTGGTTCCATGTCTTTCTTACATATTCATGAGCTTGAAAATCTTTTCAACCTCAGAATCTTACCCGAAGGAGACATACATACATACATACATACATACATACATACATACATACATACATACATACATACATACATACATATTATATTAATACGGACACGACAATATAATTTTTTTTAAAAAGTTTCTCACGTGAAAAGTGTCGAACACAAACCAACAGAAGTTGGTCCATGTAGTTAAAGTATTAGTTATTGTTGAATATATGCCATGTATTTATATAATTAATTATTGGAGAATTAATCAATAAATACATAAAGGCATATGAAAGGTTATTTGAAAAATGTGTATTGAATTTTTGACCTACATTGGAAAAATAACATAAGATAGACAACTTTATATATTAAAATGTTGTGTATGTTATTAAATTGTGGAACTCACGAGAGGACTGGTGCACCGCACCGCGCACAGGCTCGAGCCGAGGCTGGTGGCGTTTGATGGCGCACTTCTCACCTGGCCTGATGACGTTTGATGGTGCACTTCCTACGTGCGCATCGTCGCTTGGAGTCTCGCATCCTAGCCCAGAGCCTTCATTTTTTAGCCTGAATTTGACCATTTTTAAGAGTCTCGGCTCCAAGCCAAAGGCCTTATTTTTTGAGCGAGAGGGATTTGATTTCAGGTCATTAACACTTGAATTTAACCATTTCAAATCCCTACTTTATACCTGTCAAACATCTGAAATCTATAAATAGTGCTTGCCTTACTTTTTGAGTCAGAATGGTTTGATTTCAGGTCATTAACACTTGAATTTGATCATTTCAAATTACTACTTTATACCGGCCAAACACCTGAGACCTGTAAATAGTGCTTTCACATCACTTGAAAAATACAACAATCCTTACCTGAATTTCTGGCAAATTGCTATTGTCTGAAATTCGTTTTACTAGCTTGACATATATGCTAAAAGTAAATCGTCTGCAACATTTAGCAAACTCAGATAGTAGGGGCGATTAACACTTTAAGGACATGAACTACCCGTGTCATTCTGGTCTCATTCCTACTATTTTCTCAACAGTTATCAAAGACAATGAGTCGTTATTCAAATTCTTATGATAGGGGAGGGGGGGTTGTGGTGTGTGTTTAAAAAAAATTAAAATTGTTGAGCACAAATTTCCCAGGTTGAAGTTTCTAATGTGAGCTTTTGTATCAGGCCCAACCCATGTAGAAGATGTTCTGAGAAGATGCGATGTCAAATTCTGAAACTGGCCGTTAACTTGGGCCTAGAATTTGTGGAAATTGAGTATGAGGTCAGTCGACAAAAGCCCAATTCCATGTCACAATTTTCTCTTTTTGGGAAATACAAATTTAGTGTTGCATTAGTTTTTAATACTCATAATATATGCCCAATTTTCAGTGGTGTACTGAGGAATTTATCAAAGAGCTCAAGAAAGAAAGATCAAGCACGAGAATTATTGTCTCAAATTACGTAAATAAACGAATTTTCACAAGAGAAAAGCTGGGAGACCTGATTATCAACATGCAATCCGTCGAAGCAGACATTATTAAACTCGTGATTGATGTCAATTTCATCACGGATGTAGCCCCAATTTTTCACATGCTCACACATTGCCAGGTCCGTCTCACTAAACTATTTATTGCCCGATAATATTTAACTATCCTCATCTTATGAACTAATTTTTTTAGATAAATTAGATGAACATATACCGCTTAAAATAGTAGAAACCCAATAATACAACTATAATTCTTACCTCAAAAACTAAAGAAGGAACAATGTACTTTAACCCATAATGCACGAATACAGTTACGGACTTACGGTTTGAGATCGACTGATTCTTATTAACATTTCATTTATATTTCACTCATATATACAAAACTTACGTATAAATATTTAATTTAGACTACAAAAGAATATTTTAAAAAAATTTCATATCATTATTATTTTTTTCATAATATGAACCGCTTACCAATACACATATCGCGTGTATATGATTGAAACAGGAGATGAACTATGAATATAAAACAAAAAAATCCTAAACCCACAACTATTAGACCAAATGACGATGTTTATAGAAATTTCGGTGTATTAGAGACTAATACGAGTCCAAATGTAGGTGTCGCTAATTGCAAGAGCCGTGGGAGAAAGAGGGCTCATAAGCCAACTATTGGGCCCCAAATACGGTGCTTTCATAATATACGGTTCTTTGGAGAAAAACAACAATTCAACTGGTTTACCTTCTTTAGCCAGCATCAAACAAGTATACAAGCTCCAAAACGTGAATGCAGATACCAAGATATTCGGCGTCGTTTCGAATCCAGTGGCTCACAGCAAAGGCCCCCTTCTGCCTAATCCTGCGTTCAGGCATACAGGCTACAACGGAATTTACGTCCCTCTTTTGGTTGATGATGTCAAGGAATTCTTCAGCGTTTACGCCTCCGATGATTTTGCCTGTTTCAGGTATATTGTAGTGATTGTATTAGTCTAGATTTTGTTGGTAAATGTAATTTAGGTCTTAAACGATTTGGGAATAATCTACGTTTAATGGTCTGTGATGATGTGATTGCGCATTTTCGGTTTATAGCGTGGGAATTCCGCACAAGGAAACTGCTTTGAGTTGCTGTGATGAAGTTCATCCCCTTGCCCTGGTATGAAGTTTTCCAATTCCAGATGTATGATAGTTAGAATCGATGTTAATTGTGTTGCGAGAGTTTTTTTATGTTTTTCTGAGTGAGTGTTGTTTGCTCTCCTCAGTCCATAGGTGCAGTAAACACGATTATACGTAGGCCGATTGATGGGAAGCTTGTTGGCTACAATACAGATTGTGAGGCTTGTATAACTGCCATTGAAGATGCGTATAGAGGTATTTTTAGTTGTCTTTTGCGGAAAAATGATGTTATAAGTAATTATCGAATGCCTCTGTTCAGAACGGCGGGTTGAGAATGGAAAAGCGTTGCATGTTTCGCCGATTGCTGGGAAGTTGTTTGTGGTGGTTGGAGCGGGCGGGGCTGGACGAGCCATAGCATTTGGTGCGAAGAGCAGAGGGGCGAGGGTCGTCATCTTCAACCGCAATTTCGGTAACAGCTTAAAACTCATTAGAAGCTGGAACTAAGTTTATAGTTTACTGATCAATGAATGTCTCTGTTTACTTTTTTGTTTAAAGAAAAAGGAAAGGCTCTTGCTATGGCTGTGTGTGGTGGAGCTTTGCGGTACGAATGCTTGAATGGGTTTCAGCCGGAGAAAGGAATGATTCTTGCTAATGCTTCTGCTGTTGGTATGGAGCCAAATATTGATGAAACTCC